>JAEQBH010006032.1:0-95537 GCA_016808115.1 Tetrastigma voinierianum | reverse complement strand
ACTCTTATCATAAATCAATAATTAATAATTAATCAATAGTTACATTGTGCATGCACTTTAAATATAAGTAGATACTTCCATACGTATCTCTATAATAATTCCATAAAATTACCATTTAGATCATATTATACATATAAAAGAAATATAACCAATTCCATAAAATTACCATTTTCGATTATATTATACATATAAAGAAAAGATAGTTGATACATGCCACCATTCAGGAACACACATCAAGATGGGTGAAGATGGGATTAGGTCAAAAGTATAAAGAAAAATAAAAAATAAAAATAAAATAGAACATGGAAATTAATTCCATCGGCCTTGGAATTTAACGGCGGTATTAAACTGCGACTCTTATGGGACTCAAACCGAATTAAGTCTGAAATATAAAGAAAAAATAAAAAAAAATAGAACATAGAAATTGATTTCCTCGACCTCGAAGTTAAAGAGAGTCTAATTCGGTTAGCTAATTCCTTTAATGACTCTTATGGAGTTGAACCGAATTAGGTCGGAAGTATAAAGAAAAAACAAAAAATAGAGCATGAAAATTCATTTCCACGGCCTCGAACTTAATGGCCAGGCTAATTCATAATAACTTTAATAGGGTGAATGGGTGAGCATGGGATATTCGTTAAAGAGTAGCGCAGAAACGTAGGGTGTAAGCAATTATTATTAAGCAAAATTTCTTCGATCTCAACTTGTAGAATAAACCAGTTAGGTCGGAGTTAATCGAGTCGGGATTCAAAGTAACTGTTGAATCGAATTCGAGTATCGCGTCTGGGAGCTCGAGTTCTTGAGTTTAATCAAGTTCTATTATTTTATTGATCGAGTTGAAATCGAGTCAATATTAAGTCGAAGTCAAGCCAATATCAAGTCGAAGTCGAGTCGATATCGAGTCAAAGCCGAGTTGAGTCGATTTCGAGTCAAACTCAAGTTGACTCAATGACCCATTTACCTAATTCCTATCCAAAGACATTTAACCCTAGTTGGAGCTTAGGAAATAGAACCCATGTCAGCACACACCATCTCACCTGAGTCACAACCCCTAGACTAAACATGGAAATTAATATCCATGTGAATATCTAAGTTTCTTTTTTAAAATTTGTCCTGAAGTACCGGTAATATCCACCTCTAGTAATCTCGCTAACCTTGAAGTTAATCGTGGAAATCCTCGATAACTCTGGGGATTAGTCGATAAATTCTCCGATAAGCTTCTTAAGAGGGTTTGAATTAGTCAAGACAGAACTAACTAAACACCTAAAGAGGCATTAGGCCAGGCTTTTACTGTGCCCTTATACCTAATTTCCATCCAAAGACATTTAACCATAAAATCCTCCAAGGACCTAAACAGTATTCAAATCAATAAATCCTCCAATAACTCTAAAAGGGTTTGAATCGATAATCACTGAAAAGCAAACTCAAGATTGAATAAACTAAACTACCTCTCAAAATTTTGACGGGTTTTTATTTGTTGCACCAACCTAAAGATAATTTTGCAGAATGACCTATTTACCTAATTCCCATCCAAAGACAATTTAGCCCTGGTTGGGACTTAGGAAATAGAACCCATGGTCGCTCACCCACAAGTCACAACCCCTAGACTCTTGATTTTGGATTTAAGCATCCAAACATCAATAAAAAGAATCTTGACTGTACTTGTCAGCCATTGAAGACAAAAACTCTTGCACTCTTCATTTCTCATTTAATCCTTTCTTTACCATACAGAGATTTGGGATTTCATGGGTGAACCATTGAATATGAGCTATGCGTGTAGTACACAATGTGTAAAGGTGATTTTATGATTTGGACTACCATTGGACCCATAAAATTATTACCACTGCCAATTTTCTTGACTCCCAAACAGAAAATAATAGTTTACATGAGTTGAAAACCATTCCGATTTGAGATTCCAACCCACTTCTACTTGTACCACATGGGATTTTAGGGTTTGGGAGAGATAGTCAATCTTTATTGCCTTTAATCTTTGGCCACTGGTCCCATAAAAGAAAGACCTAACTCTTGGTTTTCGCCAATGGGTCGTGTTCATTTGCCATTTTAAGAGCATATAAATTCACCACCCACCAACTAGCCTACCTTGCAACGTACTTCATAAATAAAGGTAATGACATAACACTTATTTATTTATTTAAAATAATAATAAATAATTGTCCACGTGCTTAGCTCGGTTAGTTAGAGTTCAAAATTTAAAGACAGGATATGAGAAGAGAAATGTTCAAGTCTCAATAAGGACAATTTACTGTATTATATTAAAAATGATTAGCTTTTAAAAATAATAATAGATAATTATGAAGTAGAATTCAAAAATAATAGGTAATTATGAACTTTGAGACCTAACTCAAGTGGTAAATGAGTAGGATGAAAAACGGGAAGTTTCAAGCTCGAATCCTTGTACTAACATAATACTACAACTAGCTTTGTAAAAGTACTTTATGAATAAATGTAATGACATGTTTTTTCTAGTTTTAAGATATTCTGCCAAACATATGTAATTTACATAATGAATTAAATTATTAAATTATTAAGTTATTAAATTGATTTATTAAGAAAACCTTAGTCGCATTTTCTATCAACTTTTTCTCTGTTAGTCTTTTTTCCTTTAAACAAAAAGAATATATATTTTTGTCATTCTTAGCATGAAATAACTCATTTACATCAATTTCCATTATTTTCTTACTTAAAAGTGGTTATTCAATAAGTTTTAGGTTTTTTTTTTGTGGTTGTCATCGTTTTAGTAAATTAAATTTAGTCGATGGTCGTCGATATCTTGAAAATTGGAATCGTAGATATTACAGTCGCGATAGTAATACTCGAATATGTCGAAGGCTCCAGTCAAGTGTATAGATTTTGAGCATTGTCGTTATCTTTATTCGCACTCCGTGTTTGTCCTTTATGGTTTTACTTGATTTAATTATATGTTTATATCGATATAATCTTGAGTTTGAATTAATAAAATTATTTTTATCTTCAAAAAAATTTGACTTATTAAACATCAATCTCCCAAGATTGGGCCATCAGTTTTGGGCCTAAAAATGAAAAGGGCCATTGCTTTCAAAGCCATGATCCATTTTCTGGCCCATTTGTATTGTTTGGTTCACGTTTTTGTTAGACTTCTCCTTACTTGTTTAGCCCAAACACAATAAGCAGCTAGGGCCCATTTAGATAAGGAAGAATATTTGATATGTTGAGGTTTTCTTCTTCTTACCTTTTAAAAATTAAAATATTATTTTCATAGAGATATTCACTTTCACCAATGAAAATCACTGACAAACTCATTTATTTTTAACAAATTAATGTAATTTTCATTTCTTGATGTCAAGCATGATTCTTTTTCTTTTTTGGTGTCATTTTAGATATTTTTTGAAAATGTTAAAATTAATCGATAATAAATCCATTTGTATCATGTATGTCATACTTTTAGAGGTTTATTCTAACATTGTTGATGTTCTATAGTAGTATCTCAAGCCTAGTTTGTCTTAAACTCTATAATATTTAAATTATTTTACGTTTTAAAATACTTATTATGTAAACTCTATTTTTCCTTATTTTATTATATTTTAAAAGGAATATCTTAAAATATTGAAAACGAAAATTTGCTTCAAACTTTATGTTATTAACTTATTATTATAACTCTATTTTCTTTCCATTCAAATCCACACTGCAACCAAATATTCAAATTGAAACAAATAATCATTCAAGACTTTCATTATTAAAAATTGAAATTACTAAATCCACTCCTATTTAAGAATATTTAATATGAAAATAAAATACTCATTCTCATTTCCTATTCCTTTATATTAAATGTGGTCTTCAACTTTTTTATCAACCTTTGTACTTTAAAATATATATATATATTCACTTTACATTACATAATTGTAATATTATGTTAACATATAAAATTTCGAGCACGAGGTCTAAATACGTCAGTACTGCGTGATACTTGAGACCTCGAATTCACACTTTGTAACAAACCTTATTAGAGAAGTAAGTAATTATATTCAATAATCTCAAATGATCAACTTCTTGTTAAAGCAACTATGAAAATTACTTTATTGTAGGGCTAAAAGTTTCATTGAAATCAAAGCTAGCAACACATTACATAGTTATAATATTATATTCTTATAAGGACTCAAACCTAGGATATCTCGTACATCCATCCCTAGCCTTCAATGTTTAAGACCTCGAATTCAAACTTTTTATAACAAATCTTCAATGAGAAATGCATTAATTATGTTGAATAATTTCATATGATCTACTTCTTGTTAAAGCAACTATGAAAATTACTTTATTGTAGGGCTAAAAGTTTCATTGAAGTCAAAACAAGCAACTTGATGATACCCTTTATCCACAAGCAAAACCTTGCATTTATGAATTGTACAATATTGGTTCTTTTAGCTATATCCTTTAAAATCCATTTATAGATTATTATTTTGCTTCCTAAAGATTGGTTAATATAAGTGACTAAGTCCAATTTCTTATGAGAGAAAGATAAACATCTTTAATATTAGTTTGATAATGCTCAATTTAATATATTTTGGTTCTTAAGTTATAACTATGAGATCTCCTTTGGCTTGATAGTACGCATACTTAACCTTGATCATATTATGTTTTAAGTATTACCAAATAGTAATTTGTTTATATATGAAGAAACTAAAATATATCCATCATATTGACAATGGTTATTATATATTCAATATACTAATTAATAACATTTTCATATGGGTAATTAGTTCAACTAAGCTTTATTGTGATACCTTTGCTGGATAACCAAAAGAAGAGTGTAGAAATTGATTTGAGATGGTATAGAAAAAAACAAACATGATTGATTGAGTAAACATGTGAAACTAGCAAAATATAAATATGAAATGAGGTAGCGCGTAGAAGCTTAAATGGTAAGGTGGGAAGGGGTTACAGGGAAGTCAGTATTCGAATCAGCATAATAACATGTTGATACAATGTAATAAACAAAATGAATAGGCGTTAAAAAAAAAAAAAAAAGGGACTATGATTCACGTTCTATCTAATAAAGTGCAATCAATCGAATGAAAAATCAGTTTATAATACAGAAGGATATCTACACATGGCTTTAAATGCTTTATTATTCAATTATACTATGGAAAAGAAAACTTTGAGAGAGACTTATTATGAAGTACAAGAGTTGACAATCTATTAAATAGAAAAATAGTAAGTAGCTCTTAATACCTCATCCCTAGTTTGTTAAGGATGAGCCAATAATATATATTAAGTAATTTAGACTAAATTTAAAATATTCAGGATACAATTACATGAGATAATAAGTAGACCAGGGCCTCAATCATAACAATATATATTAAATGCCAAAAATCTTGATAATTAAAAGCAAAACTATATATATCAACTTGTCAACGAGTAAAAGATTTTCTTTTTTTGGAAGTCTAAATCATTACATACTCTTGTGCAAAAAAAATCATTAGATACTCAATAATATAAATATTAAGATAATAAGTCAAGAATTAACATATAATAAGTGTGTGTGTGTCAGGCTTTATAGAATAATATTATTTGGAGTTCAATGATTTGGGAAAATAAAATATTAAATAGTGAGAATCCAATTTTTACTCCATTTTTTTAATAAAATGCTCCAATTAAGAGTTTGTTTGGTTATAGTTTTTAATAAAAAACATGAAGCGCGTATAAGATCCCCATTTGGTTTATATTTTGAAAATTTATTGAAGAGTGATTTTGAAAGCAGTAGAATAAAATTTAAGTGTTATCTAAAAACTGTTATTTTTATCTGAATTTTATGTTTTCTATGTGTGTTTTCTTGAATTAAAAAAAAAAAAAAAGCATGCCGAATGTATTCTCGTATTTTCATTGCCGTATTTTTTAGAGCGTAAAGATAAAATAGTTTAATAGCCGAAACGTGTCGATAAAACAATAAATTGAGAGATCAATGAGTAAATTTAGAGAACACCAAATTAATAATGTTTTTAAAAACTCATAAAACATATAAAAAACAGGAATCAAACATAATATAATTAAAAATTAAAATTATTAAACACCACTATTTAGAACATCTAGAGAGAGAGAGAGAGAGAGAGAGAGGGGTCCTCAGCCATTTAAGGAAAATGTCATATAGCTAAAACTTGAAGGCCCCCACAAGGTTAAGGTGACCAAAACTTGAAAATTAGGACACACTAGACTCCATATTATGTAGTGTCAAACTGTCAATGTCCCTTTCATCAATCTTATATGGAAACATGGCCAACAGCTGTGACTCTCATCCTGCCCACGTTGCCTCCCTCTTCATCTTTAATTTCAATGATCATCATATTTTATGCCCATTTATCTAGTCAACCCAATACTTATCTTTCTTTTCATGAATTGACGTGGAAAATATTTGCTTGATTGGGTGGTGAGATTCAGAGACTTTCTGGGTCATTCATTATTGTTTTAGGAGATTAAATAATTATTTTTTCTCTTATTTTCTGAATGGTTTAGCACATTAGATATGTGATTTCTGTAGGTCCACTCTTTATTAGATAAGGCATAGACCAATAAAAGTCCCATTAATCTTTATGGATAATCTTCTCTTATAATGCTTGCCATCCCTTTATATTCCAGCATGTTTTGGTCTTATATATATTATACATTTTGGTTTTATAATTATAGGATGTAAAGTATTTTTTTTAATTTAGATATTTAAAAAAACTTTTAAAACGTTTTTTTTTTAATTAAACAAATCATTTCCAATATTTTTAAAGAAATACTTCTGGTGATTCTCTTGAATAATTCCAATAATTTTCATAGAATTTTTTCTGATGATAATAAACTTTATTGACATTAATTTAAAAACCACCTTTTTAAAGCTATAATATCCAAATTCAAACTGTTAAGAAGCATGACATTCTTTTAAACTACTAAATCTTATAAGTTTGAAGCTTGTATGAAAGTTGATAATTTAAGAGTTTGTGGAAGTCTTGGGTTTTGAGCTTCCGTGTGTTTATTTGAAAGTTTATGAAAACTTTTATTTGATTTTTAAGCTCTTACATCCAGATGTGGCTACATGTAAGGGAGGGCTTGAGCTTTTAGGAGCAATTCTTAAATTTTGCAGTTTGCAACTAAATGACTACATAATAGAATAAAACACTATGTATCATCTCAATGTGAAAATTGCCATGGTTGAAGGCTCTTTTATTCTTTGTTTGGATTATCATAATCTGGGTTGTGTGTATATGGAGAGAAAAGAAAAGTGTTGCAGCTTGAAGAAACACTTAAGTCTTTGTATATATCCAAAAGTATATTACATGTATAAGGCTAAGGCTTATATAACCTAAGCTATACAAATCTTAAAATGGAAAATATACAATTGCCATATATATATAATCTAACATCCCCCCTCAAACTCATGGTTGTTAAAGAGAAAAAGCGTTTGAGTTTGGAAAATTAAAAATTTCGAAAAGTTCACAGGAAGAGGTTGGTGAGATATCGGTGATCGCGAGGAGAA
The DNA here is from genome assembly GCA_016808115.1 of Tetrastigma voinierianum. Classification (NCBI taxonomy): domain Eukaryota; kingdom Viridiplantae; phylum Streptophyta; class Magnoliopsida; order Vitales; family Vitaceae; genus Tetrastigma; species Tetrastigma voinierianum. The sequence continues at coordinate 88,030 of JAEQBH010006032.1, read as the reverse complement.
TGGCGTAATGAGTGTACCACAAGAGTAGATGATGACGAGATGAGTGTGATCGAATACCGATATATTTGAAATGCGTTCGTGGAAGAAATCATTATAGTCAATTGAATAGCACTTCGATTATCCACGGTGAAGTTTAGTTGCAATGGAACCATCCCAGCAGCTGAATCATAAAAGTAGCAGTGTAACATTAAGTTCGTTAGTAGTAGCTGAACCACAGTGCTTTATATATTAATAGCCGGTCTTTAGAAACTGATGCTTGACATTTGTTTCTTGTTTCTCACAGAGATAAGAAGGAATAGCCTAGCGAAAACAATATCTACAGTAGATCGTCAATCGATTTGGATCACACACTTGTCTGCATCTGAATATGCGAAGAGTTAAGGAGGAATCGGAAGAAAAATGAAGACCATTAAATATGGTCTTGCATTTCGGATATGAAGAATCGCGAGCAGCGGCATAATGAGGAGATCACAGAGAGCGAGCCATAAACTAAGCGACTCGTAGATTGCATATGAAATCGGGGCTAGTAACGTAGATAGATTGGACTCCTGACAATTTGTCTATAGAGAGTAGCATTAGATAGTGATTCATTATCGTGAAAGTTGAGGCGACGAGTTATACTGATAGGTGTGTCGACAATCTTCTTATCGGTGTCTTGTTCGAGAAATCGGATCGAAAGTATACTTGGCAGGTAGATAATAACCATATCTGAAGAAGAAACCTAAACCGAGTAATTAGGGCCGAGATTTTCATTTCAAATTGGCGACCCGAAAGTGCTAGATCCACGAATACCTTGCATATCATCCACAACAATAATCATATCATCGACATCTGAGTAGAATAGTAATCTCTTGATCGAATAGTCTGAAAGAGTTGTATCAGAAGCGTAAATCTGTGTTGAGAATGAAATCAGGCGAACTTTGCAAACCATGCTTTCGAGAGGTTGTTTAAGACCATAGAGTGCCAAATGTCGACATACTACGTGAAACCAGGGTGAGAATAACCCCCGGGAGGAAGCTTCATATAGACTTTACTCGAGACATGGTACAGAAGAGTGGCCATTCTGGAGCTAAAAATGTGATAAGAGTCCACGAAAGAAGAAAGTCATTACTTGGGCGAATGCTCCTCATAATCAATCTCATACTCTTAAGTAAAACCCCTGACAACAAGGCGGGCCTTGTAGTGATCAACAATGCCATCCGATCGAGTCTTGATCTTAACCATTCTGACCCGATAGCAGTTTTCGAAGGAAGGTCGGCTAGATCCCATGTTCGGTCTTATGCTTGGTGCATCAGCTCTTCTTTCGCGGTGCGACTGCGGCCAAAGGGGTTTGAGTAGCGCCGCGAAAAGTCACAAGGTTGGAAGGCGAGTGAAAAACAATGGAAGTCATGATGGTGAAGAGTAGTTACCCGATGGGAGCGGCGGGTGCATGAGAGTCGAAGGGCCAGGCGGGATCCATCATTTGGAGCGGTATCACGTCGATGATGGTCTGGGGAGAGCTCATCGGATGCGGAGAAGGGACATGAAAAATAGAGGAAACTCATACACCCGGGGGGATGCTCGGATATAGAAATTAGAGGAGCTCAGAAAAGGTTAGGGAGAGGATGATAGAAATAGGTGAAAGCCAAGGCATGAGGTAGTTGGTAAAATATTTTGTAATTAAGTAGCATGCGAAACATGAGGCGTTTACTAATGGGATCATAACACTATAGCATACTTTACCAGTTTCCTTTTGAAAACAACACGAATGAAACTGAGACTGAAGTTTCTTTCTTTCATGATCTTAAAGAAGAACAAAATATGACACATCAAGGCCTACAAGTAAATCATAGGAGAAAAGACAAACAACATATCATAGGAGTTTGATTGAACAATGGGAGAAGGACATTGATTGATGGTGTAAGCGAAGTAAGAAGCGACTTCCCCTAAAGGCGAGAAAGTAGAAGCGGCCGATAGTATTAGCACGAACAACATCAAGAATATGGCGAGTTTGCGCTCAACCACCTTCATTTGGCAGGAAGTGCTAACCTGAGAGGAATAAGGAGCAGTACGAATTGATATAGAATAGAAGTAGATTCATGGGCACATATTCTTGGGCATTGTCGGATCTGAAAACTTTGATAGGTTTAGAAAGTGTTTGATCATTTTGGTAAAGTCCACCGATATATTTGATAAAGTTCGAACGATTTTGAAGAGATAAATCCAGTATATCGGGGAAAAAGAATCATCCCACGGAAATAACAAAATAACGTGACCCACCTAGATGAAAGTAATGGGAGAAGACCCAGTACATCATAATGAATAAAATCAAGGAGAAGGCATGAAATCTTTGTTATTAAATGGTAAAGCAGTTTGTTTGCCAAATTGACAAGGCATACAATCAAAACTCCTATTTGAAACTAAACCTAACAAACCCCTAGAAACTAGTTGTTTAACCTTAGAGATAGATGCATGACCAAGGTGAGAATGCTATAAAGCAAGAGAAGAGGTGTTTTGTCCTGAGACAGCCAAAGCAAAGCGAGAGGACTGGTAGATGAAAGAAAGATGAAGCTCAAGCGACCTTGGAGCCTTGCAGGCGGTCGACGATCACATCCCGGTGCGAGAATCCTGCATAGCCACACCAGTAGAAGAAAAGGTTAAAGAAAAACCAAGTTCAGTGAGTTACCCAACATATAGAAGATTATGAGTGAGTTAGGGAATTTGATAAACATTGAAAACAAACAAGGCTAGTGTAGAGACATTACCAAGATGAGAGACATGCATAGGAAAACCATTTGCAGTATATATAGTAGGGAGAGAAGTGGAAGTGTGTAAAGAGACAACAACAGGAGAAGAAGTCATGTGATTGCAGCAAGCATTAAAAAAGAAGTCATGTCGGAGAAGTACCTGATATCGTAGAAAGAGAAGTGTTGGATGCACTGAAAGATGGAAGATGAGCTTGATTAACCATATCCTGTAGATCTGCCATAGAGAGAGAGATGAGGTAGGACCAGACTTGGAATGAGATTCCACGGTTGATAATTCGGTAGTCGATCGCGGCCAATGTTCACAAAGAATACGGCAATAGGTGTAACGAACCCCGATAGAATGACCTTTGTTCTTCTGGGGAAACTACAGATAAGAAGAGGCTTCTTATTGTTATGTCGTTTGACATTATTCCCTTTACCTTTGAAAACATAGGTAGATGAACCTGCAGAGGGACAAGCAGTAGCGATGCGGAGCAGAGTGGCTAAAGTAGCGAGAACCGTGGTGCAGTAGATATGGGATCGGTCACGAAGGCGGGTCGTCATCAATAACCTCGAATAGCTTGTGAAATTTGTTGTTAAATGATTAATGTGGGAATATGACTTCTGGCTTATTTAAACTCATCACGAAGCCCCATTAGAAACTGAAACAATCGTCCTTGTTCACGATGAACATAGACGATTTGGTGTCGGCGAGGTGGGAGGCGGTTAGTTGAATTAATCGAATGGATTTGATCGGCTATGATACCTGATAATCCAAGCTCACTGGTTCTTGATGAATCTGTTAAGGTTGTGTGTGAGCTTGAAGTTGCAAGCCTTTTCAGTCCGGCGTATCGGGTAACAAGTAAAATCTGAGCTTATTTAGCGATATCAAGGTTATCCGAACCCATCAGCAATGGATGGAATAGATGTGATACGAAACCAAGTGATGATATGATGATTAACGCTTTCCAGTCCTCCATCAGAATGGCATAAGTTTGAATAAGTTTCTTTGTCACTTTTACGGAATAGGACGGTCACGAGAGGCGTAAAACCCACACATTTGTAGCCTTTGAGATAATTGCGCATGGCTTGAGACCACTGAGCAAAATTATCTCCATAAAAAATAACATGAATCGGACGAGAAATCTCATCACCTGACATATCTAAATTCCGAATCGAAAAACATACAACAAAAATGGAGTCAAGACGCGAAAATAAGTCAAAGTGCACCTGGTCCAATTTTCGGTCAACGATCAACGATCAACGGTGCGGGTGCAGGTAGTGGGTCGCGGACGCGGACGCGGACGTGGACACGGTTGGCCGCGTGCGTAAGCCTATGGGTTGAAGGCGGCGTGAATTTCGCGTGCTCGGCGTGAAACATGGCGGCGCGTCTGAGGCGGTGCATGGGAAAATCGGGGACTTCGACGCGTGGCGACACGTGGGAGTGTTCAATTTTCTTGCACCGTGATCGTCTCGACAAGATCTACCTACGAATGACACAGCCAGCCACGTTTTAGGCTTGCGAAGGTAGGAAATAAAGAGCAAATAGTGGTGTTCGCCGGAAAAATGAGTTATCTGATGCTGTTTGTAATGCTTAGGCAGAGTGAGAAGCGACGGAAGAAATAAAAAAATCAGAGAACTCATTTCCGATCTGTGAAGAAAGACTTAGTGCTGTATATATCAGAGTATATTACATATACAAGGCAAGGGCTCATATAAGCTAAGCTATACAAATATTAAAATGGAAAATATACAATTATCATATACATATAATCTAACACAACTAAAGGGGAGAGGAAGGGTGGAGCCTTATCCAAGCATGGGCACAGATAGATGGTATATTCCAACACTGTGACAGACTTGTTGAAAAACACTACTATAGTAGAGAAGACACGATACAACTTGGGGAACCCATTAATGGAGCCCGGCCCTACCAGCATCTTGATTCTGGTCATCTACTTTCCTGCTTCATTTGGAAGGTTTATCATTTGGGGATCATTCAAAAGCAATCCTATGAAGATGATGAATGTTTTGAAAATATAGAAATTAGGTTGAGTAATACTTTCTAAATTTCTAAATATAATTTTTTTTTTTTACATATATTCATTTTTGTATTCGTCGTTATAGAACTTTTGCCGTAGTATGATATATTGAAGCTCAAGTACAGTGTTCATTGCTGTGTTAATCCGATTATTAGGTGAAGCAGCTTCATTGGCAAATTTTTAAATATACTTTTGTTGCAGAAAAATATGAGAATCGTTTTTAAAATCACATGCTCATGCATGTGATTGTGATCAGAAAGTACCCACCTGAAGGTTTTTTTTGTAAGTGGAAGAAGCAAGCAAATTCCACCATCTATCTATCTTGTAGCTCAATTTGGAGAAGTCTACCATGCATGAAAGCAAATCTAACCTAATAGAAGGTCTATATATATGTATTTGACTCTGAGATAGCCAGATGAAAGAGCTTTTTGGTTCTATTTATTTGTTTGGTTAGAGGGAAATTTTCCAAAATGGAGGGAAAAAAGAAGACAGAGAAACGAAAAAAGAGAGATGGGTAGCTTGTTTTTTAACTGAGAATGAAAGGTAAAAAGAAAAACAAAAAGGATCAGAAGATTGGTGGGAAAAAGTTGTGGGGACTAAAAGTGAGCCTATGAGTATCACTGTCCTTTGCCTGCACAGCATTCGATGCCTTTAGGCAATACTAAGGAGTAAAGATGCTCCATGCAGCTCTCTTCTCCCTCCTCTCATCTTCTCAATCACCTAGAATCCCCTTTGCCCTACTACTCCAAAGTCCAAAAACACCATTTATCATAAAATAATATGAAAACAATTCAAACTTTATACATAACAATGAACACATTTCCAATCATTTTTTGCCCGATTTGAGCCCATCCAAGTTCACGCATTAAGTTTTTAATTGGCTTGATGTGTATTTTTAATCAATTTTTTAACAAAAAGATAGGGCATAGGAAGGGAAAGAATTTTGAGTTTGAGTTTCAGTGAGGACGATTTACTACATTATAACTAAAATATTTAGTGGAAAAAAAAAACTAATAATCTAATGTTTTATATATCCTACTCAAAACGTCACTTTTTACAAATTATGAAGACAAATTCATACTCTACATCTAGTCTTGTCATAACATAACATTACAAATCTAACTTAAAAATCATTATTTATCTTATTCAAGTCTTTAATTGATTTGATGTATAGTGTTAATCCATTCTTAATAGGATCAGGCAAAATGACCAACCCAAATTGTTATTTGTTTGATTAAGAATGGGATACCCATTAAGTTCTTAGTTACCTTGAGACACATTGTTAATTTCATACTAACGGAATGAAGCAGGGATCACAGGAAATACGAGGGGTAGGCCGATTTTGGTGTATAGCGTTGGGTAAGGTTCTTTGTGGTCGTTGTTCGGATGCCGAAATTCGTTGGAGTTTTCTTCCGGTATTAAGCCGGGGTTTGTGGGATTAATTGAGATGTACGTAAACTAATCCAAAAATCGGTGATTATAAAAAATAACTAAAGAAAAATAAGAATGAGGATGCATCATAATCTCTTGATATTTTACATAACAGAGTTCAAATGTAGAACCTAGGACCAACCGTGCAAATGAGGGTAGTGTATAATGCATTGATGACTTTTGATCAATGATTGTGGGGACAAATGGGGAGCATGTGATGTTTAGAGTAAATCAACCTCAATGCAATAAGAGAACAGCATATACTGATCTGTACATATTTATTGAATTTGAACTTGAATGGATGTTTTCTTTTTTCAAATTTTCATTTTCCAGATAGGGTTTTTGTCATACTGGGGTCTGAGTAGTAGCATTCCACACCTCCTTTTGGTTTGTCCTTTTGACTTGTTTGTTTGGGTGACATGAAGTCACGTGAATGGCTTTAAGGCCTCTCCCCCTTGGCCCCCCCTTTCTCTCCCTTGCACCCTTTGCCTCTATTAATTATACCCTTTTGCCTTGTTTTTCACCTTTACTACACAACATACCTCTCTCTCTCTCTCTCTCTCCTGATCTCACCATGACTCCATCATCTTCTCCTTTTCCTGCTTTGGAGCTCAAAGAAGATCATCAACACTTTCAGCTCCTTTTTAGTACAAACCCTTCATCATATCAAGCTTCTTCCTCCTACCCTTGTCCTAGTTTCTTTAACACGAACAATCAATTTCAGAGAGGAGGAGATGATCATAGCCCTAGAGACCCCCAGCATATGGAAGATAATAAGGCAAGGGCATATGAATTCTTCACTAGATTAAGAAATTAAGTGGAATCAATTTCTGATCTGATCTCATGTTTGTTATTTTCTTTTCGTTTTTCTTGTTATCTTATCTGTTTGATCATTTTTCTTGATCTTAGGATGATAAGTACATTTTTTCCCAAGGAGGATATGCTGAAAGTAAGATCAGCAGCCATGAATTGTCGATTTTTAAGAAGGAAGGAGATGACGGCAAAAAAATTACTCAGAAATGGATGTCTTCAAAGATGAGGATGATGAGAAAAATGATGAACTCGGATTGCACTACTGTGAAAAAAATCGAGCAAAAGATCAAAGATCATCAGTTGATCAGTGACAATATTTACGACATAAATGTTCCAATTAGAGTTTGCAGTGATTGTAACACAACCAAAACCCCTCTTTGGAGGAGTGGTCCTAGAGGTCCCAAGGTATATATATATATATATATATATATATATATATATATATATATATATATAATCACTTTCATTCTTTCTTTCTTTCCTTGTTAATTAATTACTCTTGATTGACCTACTAACTTCTTGAACTTCATGACTTGTCATGTTGCAGTCACTTTGCAATGCCTGTGGAATTAGGCAAAGGAAGGTGAGACGGGCCATGGCGGCTGCAGCCGCCATTAATGACACGACTGTTGGGACCGAGCCGTCGCCTATGAAGGTGAAGCTGTCCAACAAGGAGAAGAAGATGCATACAAGCAATGCAGGAATAACATAAGAAGCTCCACAAGCCTCTTGTCCTCCTCCACCAACAAGAGGCTTTGTTTGAAGATTTCACTTCAAGTTTGAGCAGAACTCAGGCTTTAGAAGAGTGTTTCCTCAGGATGAGGAAGGAAACAATATCATCCTCTAATGGCCTTATCTTGTGACCTTGTTTACAGCTGATGAATTAATCAATATTTTCAGCTTCCCATTTCCTCTTTTTTTTTTGGTTATTATTAATGTTTTGTGAGTGTGGAGAGTGAGTTGATAATTTGCTTCACCATAGCTAATCTTGTAATAAAATATCATAGAAGTATCCATCTAATTATTAGGCTTCAAATAAAGCCCCCTTTTGTGTGATATCTTTTCTGCTTTACTTGAAATAATAGTTTCTTTTCCCCTTTCCCTTCTAATGTAAAATTTGTCTTTCATTGTGAGGTGAACAGACAAATACCCTAATAAGATAAACAAACAAATGTTTGACATCATGCACTAAACCCTTCCAATTTTAGATTCATGTCTCATGTAATTAGACGTAAAAGAGATAAACACCCTTTGGGGAGTGAATAATTAAGTACAGGATGCTTTGATATCATTTGTAATAATCTATACACTTGCAACCATATAGATACTTAAATAAGGATGAATTCTAATACCCTTTCATTATTCTCTACTTTAGATGATATAAATATCGTTAATACTAAAAATATAGGGTCTTTATTGCTTTAAAATGATTTTTACATAGTAAAGGTTAATGGGTCTTCTTCGTTACTTTCAAAAATTATGTTTTAAGGTTTTGGGTATATAGAGATCATCACATCTGAGTCATTTTAAAAAACCATTGAAGGGTTTATAATCGTTTTTAACTCTAAAGGCACCATTGGAAGGATTAGTTGGTCAATCAAATCAATCCCTAGCCATCGATCAACCAAAAAAACCGATCAAAATTCAATGCAAACAACCATTTTGACTTTAAATGGGGATCAAATAAATCGAACCGGTGGAGGCTTGAACCGAACCGACCTCATATATTTATTTCGCATACCAATCGCCCAAATTGTAACCGGTGCATTCACTGACAGCACTGCACAGACCGTGAATGGATTTGATGATCAGGGATCAGACAGGCAGGCAGTAGTACTGCCTAACTCAAATTCATATCTCTCATTCTGAGATATTTGCTTAGCTTAGGAAGAATGCCTAAATTCAGGACCATTTCTAGTGCTGATCAAAAGGCCTACATGGAAAACTCCTGTCTACCAAGGTCAATGGCTAAATTAATGCATTGGGAAAATCAGTACCAGAAAAGAAGGCAGGAGAGAATTGACTAGAAAGGACTGAAATTTGAAATTTAAAACTCCAGTTTTGATTTGTGGGAGTTTGCAGGTTTTGACATGACATTTGAAAATATGAAAAAGGTGTTGCTATCTTCCACAAAATCTTTAACTAAAATGGAAGGTTCATAAGGGTTGCAGAATCTTCATACTCCTGATGATGGTAGAAGTGGGAGAAGATGGTCTAGTTTGTAGAGCCATTTTTTCCAGGAAAGCAATCAATTAAGTTCTCAGAATTTCCTTAGTGGCTAAGAAAGTTGAAAGTTGAAAGAGAGTTCACCCATGATTGTCATAAATAAGAAAAAATGTTGACTTAGAACAAAATGATGAAGATCCATCGTGTTGTGCAGAACTGTACTACACCCATGTTGGGTGCTGGGAAATTATTGCAAATGGGTCATGGAGTTTTTTAGTAGGGTGGGTGTAACTTGTAAGTGTAGCCAATGATTTAGGGCTTCCATGGCCCCAAAAGGGGGGAAAATGTACACCATTGTCATGTTTGGTAAAATGTCTAACTTGTATCGTAATGTTTTCGAGTCGTCATTGTCTTTCAAAGTTTATTCTTTAATTTAAAATGTAGGTCGTCCAGCTGACGTTAATAGATGGATGCGATCGGTGCTATTGATATGGCTTGTCACTCCAGAGTGTATTTTAGGCATGTGGTATTTTTATGCGTGATTAACAAGCCCCAAACATTATTTTAACAAAAAATGCCCTCAACGTTGGTTCAATATTTCATGGGTCCCATGTCAATAATGGAATCAAAACTCATTCCACCTTAAAAGTGAAGTTCATTTTCTTGTCATCCCTTTTAGTTGCAATGATTTAGGGCTTCCATGGAGGAAAAGGTGCACCATCGTCCCGGTGTTTGATCATATGTTTAAGCTTGAAACTTAATGTTTTAGTGTAAATTCTTCATGAAGTTTGGTATGTAGGCTGAAAATGCTACGTGCGTCAACGACGTTAGCAGATGGACAAACAAGGCTTTAACTTTGTTGATACGACATCTCTCACATGTGTTTTTAGCTTATATGGCATCTTTGCATGTGATTCTTTAAACTCAAACATTGTTTTGACAAAAAAACTCTCATTCCTACCGATCACCATCTCGACACTAGTTCCAATCTTTCATGGAGTCTCGTAAAGATCTTATAATTTGGTTTTTAAGATTGTGTGTCATTTTAAGAATATATAAATGAGATGATTGTCTTTTCATAAGCTTATGAAATTAATTACGAGTTCAGTCTTATAAATGGAGGTGTGTTACATGGTAGAGTTTACTTATTTCTTGTAGTGTCTTTTAATTCATACGAGAATTAGTCTAAGTATGATTTGACTTAAAAACGTCTTTTGTTTATTAATGGATTCGCTCAAAAGACTTGATCAGTAAATTAATCAAAGCCGTTGATTGTATCACACCACAGACCTCCCAAACTGAATCCCCGCCATAAACAAATCTGTGGGCCCTACCAAGACCCGCCAACCACCAACAAAATCTTGAAAGTGATGTCCCACAACTTAGGATCATCAAATCAGACTACGCCTTCTTTCAAAACCCTAACCCTCCCCCTGTTTTGTTTGTTTTTTTTTTTTTTTTTGAGATAATATTCATTCCTGTAGTGATAACCAGAGTGTGAAAGAGAATCTGCCAACAAAGATTCAAACTTTCTCACCCCGAAAAAAAGAAAAAAAAGAAGAAAAAACACAACATAAAATTCAATCCATATAAAAATTCTGTTTGTAATGTTTTCGGAAATGCTGATATTAGATTTGATCCATTGAAATTCAATCCATTTGCTTCACACACATTCAGAGATTTTGTAACCATTCCATTTTTCACACCCACCATTGGTTCTCGCAGTAATCATCCTCAAAATCCTGTCCTTTTCTCTAAGATGCGCTGTCCATCTTAACCTTCACACTCTTACCACCCACCTCCTCCTACCACCAAATCTCAATTTTCCTGAATTCTTGATTTCTATCTCATATTTCATCCATTTTATCGGTATATTTATATGTACGAGACAGTCTTGTGTGTTATCAACAATCCAGCTTCACTCCCGCCCACTCCACACATTCAAGCATTCCCAGAAAGGGCTGTGATTCCGTGAAGGGAGTGGTGGGTTGGGATTGATTTTTCTTTTCTTTTCTCAGTACATTAATGGAGCGCGCACGGCGGATTGCGAACCGGGCGATACTCCGTCGCCTGGTTTCGGAGTCTAAGCAGCAGAGGCCCCAGAATGAGGGCTTGGTGAATTCTTCATTTTCGGGATCGAGGTATGTTTCCTCATTGCCTACTTGTGTTTTCCCCAATAAAACAGTGAGATCAGATGTTCTGTTTGGGAGAAATGTGATGTCTAGTGTTGGTTTTGGTGTGGGGAATCAAACCCGGTCTATATCAGTTGAGGCATTGAAGCCTAGTGATACACTTTCCCTCGCCGCCATGAATTCAGCAGCCCCGAGGAACAGACCAAAATGGCTGAATCTTGTGGGTTTAAGACCTTGGAATTCTCTTATTGATGCCACAGTTCCTAAGTCGGTCAGGCTGAATCGATGAAGTTTGAGCAAGTTTGATGAGGGCTTTACAGAGGAGTCAAATGATTGAACATATGAAACATTTGGAGAAGCTAAGAAATAGGAGTTTTCAAGTCCTATATTGGGATGGGATACCACAACGCTTTTGTTCCCCCTGTGATTTTAAGAAACATTATGGAAAACCCAGGTTTAGTATACACAGTACACACCCTACCAGGCTGAGGTGCGCAAGGACGGTTGGAATCGCTGCTGAATATCAGACCATGATCACGGATTTAACTGGCCTGCCTATGTCAAATGCATCCTTGCTTGATGAGGGAACTGCTGCAGCCGAGGCGATGTCTATGTGTAATAATATTTTGAAAGGGAAGAAGAAAACTTTTATTATTGCTAGCAACTGCCACCCACAGACAATTGATATTTGTAAGACTAGAGCTGAAGGGTTTGATCTGAAAGTAGTTACTGCTAATCTTAAGGATATTGATTACAAGTCAGGTGATGTTTGTGGCGTCCTGGTTCAGTATCCTGGCACTGAGGGTGAAGTTCTGGATTATGGGGAGTTCATAAAGGTTGCTCATGCTAATGGGGTTAAGGTTGTTATGGCAAGTGATCTGTTGGCATTGACAATGTTGAAGCCTCCGGGTGAGTTGAGGGTAGGATATTGTTGTTAGTTCAGCTCAGCGGTTCGGTGTGCCAATGGGGTATGGTGGTCCTCATGCTGCTTTCTTGGCTACCTCCCAAGAGTAAGAGGTTGATGCCTGGAAGAATTATTGGAGTCAGTGTTGATGCTTCAGGAAAGCCTGCTCTGCGTATGCTTAGTAGACGAGACAACATATCCGGAGGGACAAGGCTACGAGCAACATCTGCACTGCTGGAGTTCAAGTTTATTATTCAACATCTCATCAATTTGTGTTTTTCCTTCAGGGGTTTATTGAGCTTTTTTTTTCGTTTTAATTGAAAGGAAATAAACACAAGTGCCAAGGGGATGCAACCTTCATAAATGATGAATGGGCTAAGAAAAAATGGTAAAATACACTAAAAGTAGAAGAGAATTCATGATATTTATATTAGAAATAAAATCCTATAAGGCGAGAACTTAGGAGAGTTGGTCATTTAACATGGTATCAAAGCTTGATTTGGCAGAAGGTTATAGGTTCGAGCCACCTCTTTGCAATTTATTCCCTATTTGTTGATTTGAAAGTCCATGGAGGACTTTCTATTTTGTTTGTCTCCACGTGCAGGTATGGGGTTGCACGTGAGGGAGGGTGTTAAAGGCATGATATTCATATTAAATCCAAATCTACAAAGAACTTTAGGCTTGGGAGAGTTAATTAAATTTAATTTATGAAGAAAAACAAAGACATTTTAGAAACTCGGGCAACATAGGCTAATAAATTCAATGGGAGATTGCCAATCATGAAAATGATCTGAGAACCCCTTCCATAATTCTTGCTATATATCATGAGAGCCTTCTTTGTCTTAAATCGATATCTTGTTTTATATGGGCATTACTTTTTAAATATGGCTGCTATGTATGCTGTTTATCATGGACACAGGCCTTAAAATCATTGCTCCGCGTGTCATGGGCTTTGCTGGGGTATTTGCACTTGGATTGAAGCTTCCGGGACAGTGGAAGTCCAGGGCCTTCCCTTCTTTGACACTGTGAAGGTTAAGTGTGCTGATGCACATGCGATTGCTGATGCTGCTTACAAGAGTGAGATAAATTTGCGAATTGTGGACTCTAAAACAGTGAGTTTTTTTTTTGTTTCCTTCAACTGATTAATTGTGATCCTTCATCATGAGATTCTATTGGAGCATGGTTGTCTTTCAGATCACTGTTTCATTTGATGAAACAACAACAATAGAGGATGTGGACAAGCTTTTCAAAGTTTTTGCATGTGGCAAGCCTGTGAGTATCATTAATGCTTTATCTCTTGGTGATCTTGGTAATTATTTGCAATTACCACCTGTAAGACCGTCTTTGTTTTAACTTTCAGGTCAATTTCACTGCTGCATCTCTTGCACCAGAAGTTCAAGCTCTGATCCCTTCTGGGCTCATAAGAGAAAGCACATTTCTCACTCACCCAATCTTCAACTCGTATATCTCTTTGCAGAAAATTCTAGTCACTTGGTAGTTTGGCTTTTAAGACTGACTTCCACTTGCCTTTCCAGGTACCATACAGAACATGAGTTGCTAAGATACTTACAAAGGCTACAATCAAAGGATCTTTCATTATGCCATAGTATGATTCCTTTGGGATCTTGTACGATGAAATTGAATGCAACAACTGAGATGATGCCGGTTACATGGCCTGGCTTTACAAATATTCACCCTTTTGCCCCCACTGAACCCAGGCTCAGGGTTATCAATTAGTTACCAACATTTCATTACTTAGGAGATTACATGTTTTATACTTTGTCTATCTTGCATTAACTAGCAAAATGACATTATTTACTATTGAATTATGTTTTTTTTTTTTTGCTAGGAAATGTTCAATAACTTGAGTGAACTATTATGTACCATTACTGGATTTGACTCTTTCTCCTTGCAACCCAATGCTGGTGCTGCTGGTGAGTATGCTGGCCTGATGGTTATCCGTGCATATCATAAGGTAAGTTGGTATCTGTTCTGTTGTAGAATTGCTTGTTTGTAAGAAAAGGAATTATTCAGAACTTTTTGTTATTTTTTTGATGGGTAAATCAAAATTATTCAGAACTTGTTTAAAGGAATGTGATCCTTGTACTTGAGGCCTACCGTTGGAGGCAGACTGCATGCCTTTAGATTAACATTTGAGGCTAAAACTTTCATAGTTTGCATTAAAAAGTATGACTGGACAAAAGCATCTCTCAGGACTTGAGCTTTTCATAATTTTAACATGGTATCTCATCTCTAAATATGAAGAGCCTGAATTAGTACTTAGAAGAGTTGGAAAAAGTGGGGGTGGCATTTCAGTCCCAAGTATGCTCTGTTTCACATTGGATTGAATCTCTATTCATTCCTCTCCTATGATTTTCTGTTTATTTTCTTCGGGCCTTACAGGCAATTTAAAATCCACATTTTATTTTGGGATGTTGCATCCTTTAATACTCAAATATATAAAAGAAAAATGGAAAAGGGGTGTGTCCCATTACCATTTTTTATAGATGAAAGTATGAAACTAATGGTAGTTGGTTGTTTTTCTGTTTTTGTTTTTTATTTTATTTTTATACTTCTTATGGGAAGATGAGTGTTAAGCCTCTAATATCAAAGCTCATGCTCCACTTTGTCTCGATTTGAGAGGACACCTAACTTCACTGTAATGAGCCAAAGAATTGGAGAATGGGTGCATGTTTTTCATTGAACCATTGTGAATATATATATCAAATGTCAGAGCTACAACTTTATAAGACAAGTTTCCTAATAGATTCTGACTCATAAGGTAGATATATCTTTTTCCCTTGAGTGAAGCATAGATATTAATCATGTCGACTTATTTACGTAGATAACTAATCGGTCCCTATTTAGAAGCTGTGAAAATATCCCGGTGTTAGCTGGTCTTGGCATATCTGAAATCAGCCCAAAGTTGTATTTTCCGAAACGAAATAATGATGCATCTCGATATACTTAATTCGTTCATTGGAATCTTAGATTAAGCGATATGAAGAGCGGCACGATTGTCGCACAGATTTCTTTGGGATTGGTGTCTTAATCTGGAAGCTTTCATCAAGAGTTGATGAAGCCACATATAATCTCACATTACAAACTATGTCATCAGCTACATATTCGGACTACACTCTTAGATCGAGACAACACTGCGTATCTTGCTATTCCATGAGATAGATTCCCTCGACAAAGAACAGTGCTTTGTAGTGGACCTCTGTCATCATAGATCCTCTCGATCGACATCCGTGAAACACTCAGTCTATTATGCCCATGATTGTTGTATAAATGCTACCACGTCACGGGCTCATTTCAAGTAACATAGAATATGTTCTCTGGTACCCAATAGTCAACTATTGGAAGACATGTCTTGGCATCTGATATTATTTGAGTGGGCAATGTCGGGCCAATTATTTGTAAGATAATTGAACGACTAATCTTCTATATCTATCGGGATCGCCGAATGTTTACGCCTTCTCTAGTAAGGTGTAAACACGGAACCAGGAGAAATGCATGGTTTCTGCACCACGATTTTTGGAGTGCAGACGATAGATCAATAGCGTATTCGCTGAGATAAGAAGATTACGTTTGCTATGCATAACCTTCAATGCCTAAGTATCTTAGCATCTTAAATCTTTTGTATGAAGTGACTACAAGAAAAGGACTTAAGAGAGGAGATACTTTTAGTCGGGCTCACAGTGATATGATACCATCCAGCGTACTACCAACAGAATGATACCTGAACTGGAGTTCCTGTAGAAGACAAAGTGGTTAGATTTACTATTTTGCATGCCAAATTCCTCAATGGCTTGGCTGAATTTACTAAACCACGCACGTGGACTTTGTTTCAAACCCAAATACAGACTTAGAGCCCAGAAGCGCTCCCTTTCTCACAGGCAACAAACCACAGGTTGCTCCATATACACCTCCTCTTGAAAGTCGCCATGAAAAAAAACATTCTTAATATCAAGCTGATGGAGATCCCAATTATAAGTGGCAGCCAGGGAAATAAAAAACCCAACGTATGCCATCTTAGCAATAGGAGAAAAAGTATCGAAATTGTCCACGCCATAGGTTTGGGCATACCCTTTAGCAACAAGGCGGGCTTTCAACCTAGCAATGGATCCATTGGGATTAACCTTCACCGTGAACACCCAACGACAACCAATGGCTTGCTTCCTGCGGTCGCAGAACTGAGTCAGTACCATTGTCGATTGAGGCGTAATCCTCTGCATCGTAGCGTTCACATGACGAGTGTGAAAGCGAGAAACCTTGTTAGAAGCTGACAAATTAGAGTCTCGGGATGTAATAAGAGAGCAGAGCGTGATGTGAGTGGTCATAAAAAAAAAAAGAGCAAAATGAGGAAATTGGATGAGCACATTGACGTTTACCCTTTATAGAGAGCAATAGGAAGATCATCACTAAGAACTGGATCTGATGTCAAAGCAGTTGGTGGAGGGCTCGAGACTGGGGGTGTTGGCGCCAAGTGTAGACTTGAGTGATAGGAGGTTTTACCTGAGTTGGGACAGAAGCATGTTCGGGAGAGACAATGGGTTAGGCAAGAATATAAACAAGTAAATCTTCTTCCTCCCCCTGACTCCTAACAGTAGACAGAAGGGAAAATGGGGTAGTCTCAAGAATCTGATATCGGTAGACACAAAGTAGCGATCGAAGGGAGTGGAATGATAACACTTTATCTGCTTTTTGAGCGTGAGAATATCCGACAAAGATACATCTTAAGGACTTCAGACCAAGTTTAGAGATTTGAAGACGGACATCCCGAACAAAGCGTGTGCATCCAAATACCTTGGGATCGATAGAACAGTTATTTGGAAACAACCGGTGGTAAGGAGTATGATTAGAACCGATGAGGGCATCACATTAATAAAACAAGAGCATGGAAATTTATGTCGGCGAAATGTTTAGGGACATTCAATTGGAGCAAAAGGCTGACGGTCGCAAGAAGATATATTCTTTCTCTTAGGTACCTGTTATGAGAGGGTGTAATGGCAGTCGATGTTGATCCATGTTGTAACATAAGGGTGAAAAGGTTCAGACAAATATTCAGCAGCATTATCCCTTAGCAATGTTTGCATAGAGACATGAAATTATGTTTAAATATCGTGAAACCTTAAAATGAGAAAAGCTTCGAGCAAACTTTTCGTTAGATAAAAGCGAGTGACACGAGAAAATCATCCGCAAGTAGCAGAAATATTTAAACCCGGTTAGGCAGTGGACAAGGACCCCGAACATCGAGGAATGAACTTCTTTCAAGGAGCGGAAACATTGTGACTCACAGGACTGGAATGCCTTCTATGAAGTTTGCGTATTGACACGACTCGTAGTTGTGTGAGGATGAAATTTAGAAAAGCCCGAGGATATAGATTCTTAGACAAAGGGGAGAAGAGGATATTGGCTTGACAATGTAATTCGAATGGGTAACAACCTCAGAACAAGCAACAGACTTTGGCACCTTTGTTTCAAGGATGCGAGAGACCCCCAAGGCAACCCATCGGCTATGTCTGGCCGTCGAAAGATCCTAAATCAAGTAAAGATCAGGAAGAATGAGATCTTTGTAATTAGAATTAATGCAGTGAGTTTACTTACAAAAATTAAATTAAAAGAGAATTGTGGTAAGCTCATAACAGAGTTCAAAGTTATTAGAGGAGTCTTATGAATTGTTCTAACCCAAAAACACAAGATGTTGACCCCTCTGGGTAACAGTAGAGGTAGAAGGGTGTGACTGAAACATAGTAAATAAACTAGAATTACCTGTCATGTGGTCGATGGCTCCATAGTTAATGACCCATGTGGAGAAAGAGGAAATAAAACATGTGTTGGTTTACCTTACTCAGAGTGTGCGATAGAAGTAGATCTGAGTGTAGTGATTTCGATGATGAGCAATTTAAAATCTTGATTTTTGTCTGTAACTTCCCCTACAATTCTGGCATTCATGTCCTGGATTATGGCAATAATGACACACAACTTCTCCTAAGGGTTTCATGTTAATCATAAAAGAAAATATAACTCGAACAAGCCTCTGAAAATCCGAAAAATACCAGAAAAATAGGATCTTGCAATGAAAAGAACCACTTTTCCACGAAAACACTGCATTGGAATAGAACTTGGTCCTATAATCCACAAAACACCTTTGAATCTCAAAGAAATCAAGTAGAAAGGCATGAAACCCTAGAAAAATAGGGCTGTTGGATACAAAATGCTTTGAAAATCATTGTTTCAAGGATCAGACAAGAGAGGCAGGTGGCCGGGGAGGATCGTCGGCGGCCGACGATGTTGGAGGAGGAGGCGCGTCGCCGAAGGTGCGGCGTGTGGGGAACAAGGCATATTCTTATAGTGGCGCGTGTGGCTCACGCACGCACTAGTAGTCTAGGTCGCCGACAGCCAGCGCACCTTCCTATCTGGGTGATGTCACCCCACTCTCCCTCGAAGTGCATGTTTTAAAACACCAACCTCCCTGGCCTGCTATGTATTCTTAGATGCTTTATAATTTTTTTTTTTTTTTTCTCTCTTTGTTTTGGCTCAAATCTGAACCCTAGGTTCTGATACCATGTAGAAAACAAGACAAAAGAATTAGAGGAATGAATTCCTTGTATTTTTCATTGATACATTGTGAATATATATACAAAAGTCAATTTAACCTTCCTAATATATTACAATTTTATTAGACAAATTTCTTAATAAATTACAACTCTATATGTAAAGTAGATATATGCTATAACATCACCCAACATCACCCCTAACTTCAAGTTGTGTGAGTGTTAATTTTTTTTTTTTTTTATTGATTATGTCTTCCATTGAATGAACTTGTAGTCAAGAGGAGACCATCACCGTGATGTGTGCATCATACCTGTTTCTGCGCATGGGACTAATCCTGCAAGTGCTGCTATGTGTGGAATGAAAATTGTCGCTGTTGGAACTGATGCCAAGGGAAACATCAACATTGAAGAGTTAAGGAAGGCTGCTGAAGCAAATAAGGAAACGTTATCTGCTCTTATGGTATGTCGGTTGGAGGGTTGGGTTGGCATGAGATCATGCCTAGTCAATATCAAATTTTCATTGATTTTGATTTGAATTTCAGGTGACATATCCTTCAACTCATGGAGTCTATGAAGAAGGGATAGATGAAATATGTAAGATAATTCATGACAATGGAGGTCAAGTTTACATGGATGGTGCTAACATGAATGCACAGGTTGGGTTTTTTTTTTTTCCTCCCGCTGGACTTTGTCTCATCACATTCATTAAAATTAATCCTCAAACACATTCCTTGCACAAAAATATTCTTTTTTTTTACAACTAAACACTTTAGTAAACTATCCCCATTGGGACTCGAACACAGGACCCATCCGCTACTGTCACCCTGCTTATTTTGAAATGTTGAATCTTTACCATGAAGTACACTCATGATGGGCGCACAAAATATTCTTCCTCCTTGTAATATTAATTAGTCAGTGGGCTCAAGGAAGATAGATAGTCTAAGTAGGCCTTTAGGATTCTAAGACATGCCGGCTTGCTATGTTGGATTTTGAAAATCCATTTTAAATTCCATTACTAAACACGCAGTCCTTTTTTTTTAATATATATTTCTGCATTTTGTTATGCAGTGAACTCAAATATTTTGGTTTCTTTAATTCTTACACAGTGCCTCTCAATATTCAATTATCAGAACGAGCTGTACTTCTCTGTTCTTTGTCCTCCTAGGGATGAAGTACTATCTCTTTGTTATGATCACTTCACTCTCCTGTCTTGAGTGAAATATAACACATATTCAGCATCATCTTTTCCCTTTTCTTTTCCATCTTTCTTCTTATATTCCATGCATGTCCCCCCAGGGCATTTACATCAGCATTCAATTCTGCGAATATCTTTGGTCCTTACAGGTGGGTCTCACAAGCCCGGGTTGGATTGGAGCTGACGTTTGCCATCTCAATCTCCACAAAACATTTTGCATTCCCCATGGTGGAGGTGGTCCTGGCATGGGTCCTATCGGTGTAAAAAAGCACCTGGCACCATTTCTGCCTTCCCATCCTGTGGTAAAGTTTCTCGAATCAAATATATGCATTCCATGAAAAGAAAATTTGCTGCTTCAATATTTTTATTGTACTTCCTAATTTCCTGGTCATCATAACTGAAGGTATCTACTGGTGGCATACCAGCTCCTGATAAATTACAGCCACTTGGTACCATAGCTGCTGCACCTTGGGGCTCTGCACTTATTTTGCCGATATCATATACTTACATAGTAATGATGGGATCTAAGGGACTCACCGAGGCATCAAAAATAGCTATTCTTAATGCAAACTACATGGCAAAACGTTTGGAGGTCACTGTTGCTTCCTTCAATATCTTTGATTGGTTTATCATTTAATAAATAATCAGGGCAATAGAAACAAGGACCTGAAAATCTATATTGTTTATAACTTTTTCATTGTGTTTGTGTTTTGTTCTGGAACCTCAGAACCACTATCCCATTCTTTTCATGACGTCAATGGAACAGTTGCCCATGAATTCATTGTTGACCTGAGAGGCTTCAAGGTATTTTTTTACTAAATATTTGCTATAATCAATCCCTTGTTTTTTGTACTTGTTATTTATTTGACTAACCTCGATTCAATACTGCTGCAGCATACTGCTGGGATAGAGCCTGAAGATGTTGCTAAGCGTCTTATGGACTACGGATTTCATGGACCAACAATGTCATGGCCAGTGCCTGGTACCCTCATGATCGAACCCACTGAAAGTGAGAGCAAGGTATCCTTCACCTGGGAAATTCTTCTGTTTTTCATCTTTTTTTTATGGGTATTAAAATAAAAAAGAAAAGACACAGAGGAAATGTTTGTATAACTGCAACAACGCTGCTCCACAAGGCGATGGTTCTGTTTTTCATCTTTTCATACTCTTTTCTTCTTCTCATGAGTTTTTTAAGTGTGTTTGTTTTCCATTTCAGGCAGAGTTAGACAGGTTTTGCGATGCTCTTATCTCCATTAGAAAAGAAATTGCTCTGATTGAGAATGGAAAAGCCGATATTCACAACAATGTCCTAAAGGTAAAAGGGCTTGTTTCTTCACAGCAGATATATTTTCATTGTGGTAGTAATAATAATGTGTGCAATATAATTTTCATTGTCAATTATTGAAAGCATTTAGAGAGATTATCTGAAAAGCGCAACTGCAGGGCGCTCCTCATCCCACGTCCCTGCTCATGGGAGATACGTGGACAAAACCATACTCTCGCGAATATGCAGCCTTCCCGGCTCCTTGGCTTCGGGTTGCCAAGTTCTGGCCAACTACACGTACCTATCCTGACTCTCCTTTTACTCCAACCATGTCGATTATGCCTATGAGTCCTGCAAATTACCTCAGTATTCTTTCTTTGTTCTTTCTTCTGAATGTCCCTGCCCGATAGATTTAATAATGACATTTTTATTGCTGATCCTTCAGACGTGTTGACAATGTGTGTATGCGACCGCAACCTCATCTACTCTTCTTCCAGCATCACAAGTTGAAGAGACAAGCTGCAGCTACTGCCTAGCGGCTTCAGTTTAGCGCTCCATTCTACAGAAGGTTTCTTGACAAAACCGAAACCATTTTCATCTTTTCCTCTTTTCCTCTTTCTTGTACATAAACTATCCGATCATGATACATTTCTCTCCAGTTTCTGATGTTCATATCTTGATTATGATGATATTTAGCCTGCTCTAATAACAATTGTTGTTAAATTGCAACTTTGTATCGTAGTTCATTCTTGTATTTCTGTGATATTAGCTGTTGTTATCAACCTTCTGTTTCGCATAAGTGAAGCATTAGAGAAATTACTTTTCCAATCAAAACAAAATAAATGAAAACATAAGGAAAAAACCTGAGCCACCCCTCCCCTCCCTTTTTTTTCTCTCGTCTTGTTCTCTTCTATCCCCTTTTCCTCAAGTAAGGAGGGGTGATTTTTTAGCCATTCTTGGTCTAAAATCACTCATTTACTTCTCTTTATTTCATTTTCTTGTTCAATAAAGCAGATCTTCCACGAATATTTAGATTTTATCTTGTTTTTATTGTTATCACCATCTTATTGCAGCGTTTGGTTTGCGGTCGTCTTATTTTGACGCTTTATTTGTGTGTGGGCGATTTAATCAAGTAAAGTGGATTTGATTAATCGAAAATATCAAATTTGGTCGTCGGTATGTTAGCCCAGTTGACATTATTGCCATGATGAGTTGCCATAACATGTTGTTTGCCATCTTTGTTATGAAAATCGTTTAAGTCATGTGCTGGTTTAGCTATTTGTATCTTCAGATCGGTTGATGCATTGCGAGTTTGAATTAATATTTTTTCCTTTAAAAAAAAATGAAAACATTTTGACTTTAGGAAACTAACTGATGTTAGTGTTACTTGGTCATGAACTGTGATTTCTTTTGATAAACTTCTAACATTAGCAATGGTGGAAAGATTTAATCTAACGATGGTTAACTTTTGGGACTCCGTTCAAAAGAGCTTTCAATTCTGCATGAGCTGGAAGAAAACAAAACTTTTTAAAAACCAAAAAAAATAGAGTTTATTCTTTTTCTGTACATGTTTTTATGCAGAACCGCCTTCTTTATACAATTCAAGTCTAGTAAAAACTAGTCTGTAGAATCATGAATGCATCTTCACAGAGCTGGGTAGATCTGTGATCTTTCTGTGGATTTACATTCATTTATTTCTTCTCTGTTCATTCATGAAGATGTTGTAGAGACTGATTTATCGATACGGATGGATTTCTTGCAGGCTCATTTGATTTCTGATTAAGTTGTTAATTTGATTCATAGGCTATGTTTGATGCTTAGCCAACTCTGCAGAATCAGGATCAGACATTTCTGATTTCCCAGCAGTAACAGATTTCTTAAAAGTTTTGGGTTGTTTGATTTCTGATTTTGAAAACTGTTCTCAAGTGAAAACAGTTTTTGAAAACAAAGGGAAGACTATTTTGGTGTTTTTTGAAAACTATTTTTGTTTTTTAAATTTAGTGTTTTTTGTGTATTTTAAAACCAGTAAATGGGAACTAAACTTGTGGACATGTTTCGTTTTGTTTCTAAAAGCATGAAAAACGTAAATTGTGTTATTTGAAAACTGTTTTTGTTATTTGGATTTAGTGTTAACATTGCTTTTAGAACAAAAAATTAGAGACAAACATGTTAAAGTATTTTAACATTCTCATTTTATGAAAATAAAACGGTTTTAAAAATATAGATGAATAAAGGTGCTTGCTTTTTTTTTAAGCTATTCTCCTAATTTTTTAGAACAAAAAAAGGGTTCTCAAAAACAGTTTTCTATCCCAGCACCCTGAAATAATTTTTCTGGAGACTCTCTGAGGAGAGCTGCAACTTGCAGATGGGAATGGGATCCAGAAAAGCTAGATTCTGCCATTAATGGATGGACTAGTTGAATTTGTGGGGTAATGGAAGAAAAATAAATAAATAAATAAAAGGAAAAATAATGTTTCCGCAATGTGGTACAGATCCCCCTAGCATTCGTACTTCATTTTTCTCGTGGCCTTTCTTTTTTTTCTTTTTTCTTTTTCTTTTTGGCATTCAACTTTTAGTTCAACAACCTTCTCCTAATCTTGCCTTCCAATTAAGCCCATTTCAAAATTTCAAATTCTCCCACGCCATTGGGAAATCATTATAGTAAAAACCATCTTGGCATGTTGCACTTTTCGTAAGTTCTACTTATAATGGTTTTTGTGGATAACGAAAATTTTTAAAGGAAAATGGTATGTTCGGGTTCTTACTTTTGAAAACTATTATAGAAAATAATTTTTAAAAATATAAGTGCTTGTCGTTTGGTGTTAACGAAAAGCGAGGGGTTTAAGTGTTCTTCGTGTTTTGAAACACAAGAAATAATTTTAAAATTTTGGGAACTGTTTGGTGGCCAGTTTTTTGAAAATTGTTTTATCTTGCGAAAATGAGGAGAGCAGAAGCAGAGATAACTATTTTGGTTTTATATTTTTTTGTTATGGGCTTATTAAAAGCAACTAGAATTTAGATAACGATAAAATTTTGAATAACACTAAAATTGTGTTTTGTGTGTTTCGAAAAGCTATTTTAAACAGTTTTAATAGGAACGAAAAACGCGAAGTCGTTTCTTCATGTTTTTAGAACAAAAAATTTCATGAAAATAGCAACCAAACCGTCCCAATGTATTGGAAATTTTTTATAAGAAAAATGATTCTTCAAGAATATGCAAACAAACATGAATAAAATAAAAGAATATGTGGCATGACTTGAATCAAAACGTCATAGGAGACAAATCAAGTCCCTTGGATAGTAGTGGGAGACTTCAACTTGGTCTCCAGCCCGAATGAAACGTCCAACCCCTCAACCTTTGATCAAAGAAGAAGTACTATGGATTTCAATTCCTGAATTTTTTACCATGGCCTTTTTTATCTGGGCTATGTAGGGCCTAAATTTTCTTGGACAAGAGGGAACTCAGCCTGTCTGGACTGAGTTCTCTTTAACAGGGAATGGAGTCTATACTTCCCTCATGCAAGAGTTGAGATACTCCCTAAGCTCCATTCAGACCACTCCTTGCTGGTACTCATCGACCTTGTTGGCAAGACTACCATTTCCCACTTGTCTCGTATGTTTCACTTCCAAACAGCATGGTTTACCACCAAGCTTCCACGAATTACCAGTTTGTCAAAGATCATTAGGAGGCCTCTTGATCCCTCCTCACAGAGAACAACAAATTCCTAGCCACCAGACTTCAACAATGGAACAAAGACCATTTTGGGCTCATAGAGAAACAGAAAAAGAGACTCTGGGCCAAGAATTGCCGGTATACAGGCAACACTTTCCAGCGAGCACAATGATCACTAAAGAAAATTAGAATATAAAGTACTCCAACGTGAGCTAGAGATTCTCTTGACCAGGAAGAATTGCTCTGTTTCAACGTTCAAGAGAGGATTGGATAAGCTTAGGAGACCGAAACACTAGATTTTATCACGCCGCCACTTCTGTCAAGAACTACAGTAAAAGAATTGAGGGGTTATTTAATGATATAGGTGAGTGGATTACTAACCCTACTACCCTTGGGACGTTGGCACAAGAATATTTTACACACCTGTTCAAGAAGGAGAGCTCCACTACAAGCTCAACTGCTGCCCCTAATGGCTTTCCCAATCTCAATAAGGACCTTAAACAGGTAATCCATAAACCTTTTACCAAATATGAGATAAAAAAAGGCCTTTGCTTGCCCCCCTGTAAGGCTCTAGGTGTGTATGGCTTTCATGTTGGCTTCTTCCAAAAAACCTAGGAAGCAGTTGGAGACTCCCTCTGCAACTTGTCAGCCTCATGCCTTCCATTCAGGCTGTCTTTCAGAGAACTAATGACACCTAATGGTATACATCCTAAGGTGAAAAACCATATATCAGCAGATGTTGCCCGATTAGTCTATGCAACATTGGGTATGAGGTAATCACCAAAATCATAACCAACAGGCTCAAGGGAGATCATGCCAGCATAATTGCCCATAATCAAGGAAAGTTTCATTCCTAGGAGGCAGATATTGGATAACATTCTCATTTTACCAGAATACTCCACTCCATGCCTTTCCGGAAAGAGAGGATCATGTTGATCCAAGGTGGATCAGAAAAGCCTATGATAGGCTTGATTGGGGATTCATAAAAGATACCAACAGAACGTGGACACCTGACACCTGGATCCAAAATATCCGTACAATGTATTGAAACAGTGAAAGAAATTAATCTATAGTTTGGAATGGAAGAATCTTAGATTGGTTCAAACCAACCAGAGGAATCAAACAAGGCAATGCGATTAGTTTGTACCTATTCATCCTGTGCATGGAAAGACAAGGACACCTTATCAACCATGCAGTGAGCGAAGGGAGATGGAAACCTATAAAACTATCCAAGTATGGGCCACGTATATCTCATCTATTTTTTGTTGATGACTTACTTCTCTTTGAAGAGGCTACAACAGATCAAATAGAGGTGATCATGGACCGTTTGGATAAATTTTGTGACTTTTCAGGGCAAAGAGTAGGTCGTCACAAATCTAGCATAGCTTTCTCCACTGGGATTGATGCTGAAGTGGGCACCAGAATCTCAAATATATCAAACATATCCTAGATCGCATGGAAGAGTCAATTCTAGGCAATTTAAACATATCTAGATCTAACATGGAAGAGATGACTTGAAGGCTGGAAAGCAAGAACCTTACCTAGCAGAAAGAGTAGTACTTGCAGAAATTTGTGTTGGCATCAACCCCTCTCTACATGATGTAGTCTACCCTCTTGCCCAAGATGTTGTATGGCACCTGTTAATAGGGAAAATCCATCACTTTCATCTAGAGAGTGGACCTCCAGTCAAAGGGAGACATATACTAAGATGGGGGTGTGATGAGAAAGAAAATAAAATGGGGGCTCAGGGATTAAAGCGTGCAGAATATCAACTTGGCTTTCATGGCCAACTTAGGGTGGAGATTACTGACTGAGCAAGACGAGCTTTTGGGCAAAGGTGTTGAGCACTAAATATATTCATGGCAAGGTCTCTCTAGATAAATTCTTGAAGAAAAGACGATCCTCTAATGCTCGGCAAGGTATTACTACAGCATGCCTCCTTATTCATAAAGGTTTAAAGGCTAAGGTGTATAACGGGAAAACGCTGTTTTGAAGTGAGTGCTATAGGACTCTCACTCTTTGAGTTCTGCCCTTACCAACATATCTCCTTCCAGGGTCCTACTCAAATGTGTGAAAGACTATTGGAATCATGGATCAGGTTGGCGTTGGAATGTACTCCACGGTTTGCTTCCACATCAAGACTTGAGACGACTAAATACGACCAATATCTGAGTAGATGATAACGAGCGGGACACTACTTGTTTGGGATTAAGCGGTAACAAAAAGTTCTCCCTTTCTTTGGCTTATGAAGCCTTAATGCATCCAGCAACAACTGTTGTTGATGCCACTTGGACCAGGAGTTGGAAACTCCATAGCCCTCAAAAGATATGGCAATTTATTTGGCTGGATTTACCACGAAAGAATTACAACCAACTGAAAGGGGTGAGGAGATTCATGGAGAGTCCTAGTTGCCCTTTTGATGCACTTTCTGTAAGTCTGAGAAGAGAGAAGAGAGCAAAGGGGACTGACCACCTCTTTTAGAAAGTGTGCCAGGTTATCCCCAGTTTGAAATTATCTGTCGACAACATCAGCAAAGCTTGGCAACCTGCCATTCAAGATTGGGTGAGATGGAGTACAAAGTAAGATGCATGGGAATAAGGGTCATGGAAAGAAACCTTTGTCGTGTGTCTTTGGCTAATTTAAATGGAAGACGATGTAATTTTCAATGGAAGAGATAAGCCTGAACAGAAAGAGTGACGGCTTCTTTCATATATTTAAGGAGATCTGTCAACCTTTTCCAAATAAACTATTATCAGGGAAAGCTTAAGTCAAATGAATTAGATAGAGGTGGAAGCATAAATCTTCTAAATTGAGGTGAAACTAAGGCATCAGACAGCACTTTACAAAGTGTCTGAGGACAACAGGGCAAGAGGAACTATCATGATGCAACAGGAAGATGGATAGCCAGGTTTATTGCTTAACTCGGAACTGCTCGATTGGTTACATGAGTGTGGGCTTTGTTGCATGACCTGAAGATGGCGTGGGGATTCTAGGTAGTATCATTGAAATGGACTCTATCCGACCTCAATTGGATTAAAGGGGTGGGTGGAGGTTTTTGCTCTGCTAGTGCATAGTTTAAATTCCAGTATGAATCAGAGTTATACCATTGGCTAAACTCGCCCTTACAATGCAGCACATAGAGACTAAAATTTGGTATAACCCTCATGAGAGTTTGGGTGAAGTTCTTCATCAAGATGCTATAGGTTTGACAGGGTCAATAAGTGTTTTTGATACAATGTGTTAGTGTTGTGGGGTTCCCTCCTCGGATCCAAAAAAAAAAAAGAATATAAGAATATATTTTAATTTCATTTAAGGATTTTTTTTATAATTGTCCCTTGGACTCCTATATAATAATAACCCAATCCTGAAGCTCTAATAAAGTCGAACACACTAAAATTCGCTTGCTGCATAGCTCCAAGAGCAACCAGTTGTCAATTGACCTTTTTTTTATTTTTTATTTTTATCTTCTTTTTATTTTTTTTCTAAATAGTTTAGTGGAGGACATTTGGGAGAAATGATTAGGGTTGAAAACAATCAAAATAGTTGGTTGGTTTTAATGAAGCTAGCACTAAAAATATATTATTTTGGCTCTTATATATTTGAGCTTATTTTGAGTATTATAATGTATGTCAATGATTTAAAATTAGGAAGGATGTGGAAAGAAATAGTTTTATAAATGATAATTGTTAAAGTAATTAACATTTCAATTTTTTTATCAAATATATTTCTTTTAACGATTTGGATATTATTTTTATGACATTGGTATTGACCATCATAAATATATATTTTTGTGACATATATTTACTTTACATATCATGATATATTATGTTTTTATAAAGATTCGAGTTTGAAAGCTCCGTAGCTAAATTTGAGGATCAAAAGGGTACCATCATAAATATTAGTTTTTAAGTAAATAAATAAAATTTGATTATTTGCATGTGGTTATTACATAAATATATATTTACAAATTTCCTCTTAGCATACACTTTTTAAATGGAAAATAAAATTAGAACTAATTGGTGTGAGTTAGTTGTTTGAGAATAATTATTATATTATTGACTCATCACTCCGTCAAATTTTTTTTTTTCATTTACATATTATATTATAATATAATTTGTCCTTGATTCTCAGGTATATCTATCCCATTCCTTTACCATAGCTAGGCTTCAAGGGCACCACTCATTGATTTAGACAAGAACTTCTTGTGCTCTTGTCCTATTTAGCGATTGAATGCACACATTTTTAACCATTTTATCTTCTTTATTCTTTAGCATTCATCTTCCTTAAGTAATTGAGGGTGATTTTCGATCATTTTTTTACTTCAAATCACCTCTCTACACTTTTTTTTTTTGGTCTATCTTTTAATAAAATGGTTATTCATAAGAGTGAGGTATTTTTTGTTTTTAGTGTTATCCTTAATATTATTATTTTATTGGTATTTAATTTGTTGTCGAACTTTATTCTGATGTGTTTTAAATGATCTTATTGCAACACTTTATTCATGTGAAAGCGATTCAAAAATGCAAAACAGATACTATTAGTCAAATATATCAAATTATGACCATAAATATGTTGAACAACTAGAATTGTAGATATTCTAATCAATATATTATCAAATTTGTAGGTTTTATGTTAATTTATTATCTGATTAATTAATATTATTTAAATTAACTACGGTTTTTATGATTTAAATTATATATATCGTATCTATCAATTTATTACAAATTTAAATCAATAAACTTATTCCCCCTTTCAAACCAAAGGTTTATTAGTATATTCTAAATCACATATAAGATAAAAACACATACAAGCACAATTCATACGTCCAATATAATACTAAATTTTTCCATGACATGTATAATATTAGTTAGGTATAAATCCAAAATATTCCTACCAATAATAAGTATATATGTCCCAATTAAATTCTCTGAGTATTGAAATTTTTTTCTTTGAATATTAAATTAAAAAAAAAAAATGAGATAAGGTTGCCATTTGTTGTGGGTTGTAGAAATATTAAGAGAACAAAGTAAGTGAAATTGAATCTAATCCTGAAGCCCCATGTTGCTATGCTATGTTCACCAACATTTAAGTACCATGGTACATGCACTTTGTTTAGTTGATTCCATACAATGTACCACCATGATTTTTCTTTTTTCTTTTTTTATGATATTTGTAGATGTAGAGCACGTCTTACGTAAATACACTAGTGTCTCGTGAGGCGCGAGGATTCTGTCGGATAAAGCACAGAATGGCGAGACTTGAATTGGTGACGGTTGAGAGCTATTACGCCCGTTAAGGTTAATGTACCCTTGCCAGTTTTAATAATAATAATTGGTTCTGTGTTTGAAAAATGTTATTAAGAATATTTTTTGAAAATACTATTTTAGTGTTTTGAAAATTGTTCGTGTCCTCTAAATTTAGTGTGTTTTTATAACTAAAAATAAAATTGAAAACGAATTTGTTTTATTATTTTATTGTTTTTATAATATAAAGCAGTTTTAAAAAATGAAATAAGAATAAATGTGTTTTGCTGGTAATCGTGATTTTTGATCGACCAGTGTGCGTTCAGAATAGTAATTAGATAATGTTTTTCATTATTCGTTTATAATATAAAGTCGAGTCTCAGGCTCGTACCCTTGTCTCTTATCCCCTAAGTAAGACCTTGAGAACAATTATATAATGTTTTTAAATATATGACAATTTTATAGTTATCATTTGATGTGATTTGGTACATAAACTGCTTATCAAGTAATGTGAAATTGTCTCAACTATAAAGGAATCACTTGTCGTATCAACTATTAAATGCCTTAATCAAACCTTAATTAAAAACAAATCTATAAATTAACTTATAAGATGAAATCAAGTACTCTAATACCTAAGTACCCTTTTGAACTATTAATCCTAATAGATAAAATAAATCAAATTTAGTTGTAATAAACTCATGTTGTAATAACTTCTCACATTTATAGTCTTATTTTAAATAAGTTTTTACTTGATTCAAACAACCAAAATATAAAATAAAAACAATTTGAGTTCATTATTAATTGAAATTACCGTAATAACTACTTGCTCTTATATAAATTTACTTGTAATGGGATTTAGTTATCTGTTTTCTTAAGACCAATCTACTTCATTAATGTTGTTGCCCTAAGTGACTTTGACTTTGACTTTGCCTTTGCATATGATATAAAATTATATGTAACCTAGATATTTGATTAGTTATCCTCAACATACCAACTTCAATTAAAATATAGATTATTTTTTTATTTTTAAAGGTGACACCTCCATCAAATATTTTATTACTAATCTTCAATTCAAGTTCAATACATTATCACATTTTTCATCCTTGTATGTAATTTCGTTATGATTAAGTGGAAATATAAGTCTCTCTCTCTCAACCATAGCGTCGTTGTCGCCCTCAGGGTTTCGTCATGATTGATTGACGAAATTAATTGATGATTGAATGGAAAATCGATTGAGGAGTTTGATCGGATACTTGGATATTGCAGATTTGTGCACAAACTTTGAACTGCGATCCCGTAGATTCTGTTTGTTGGTTGGAAGCATAGCATAAGTCATAAAGATATAGGTTTTACTTTACAGTAACTCTATTGGGATAGAGACTAGGTGAATTTTAGGGTTTTTTTTGTTGATTTTATTAATATATATTTTATTTTATTTTTTCGTGTTTTCATCATCGTTTTATTGCGACGTATTTGTTTGTATTAGAACTTTCGTAGCCTTGTTCCACAACATGAATACTTATTGTTTAGGTGAATTGGCCAATGCATGAAGCAGCGATTAATCGAGATCGTCGGTATTACATAAAGCTATAATATGATGAAGTATAATCGATCGTATAATTTTGAATATATATGTTTTGTCTTGTCATTATGTTAGTTATATCAGCGCATATGTTATATCGTTTTTAATGTTTTATGAATTTAATTATATATCTCAATCTGGTGTATTCTGTTAAAAAAGTGGAAGTATAATACATACTTAAAAATAAAATTAGTTAATTTTAAATAAGCATAATTAAAAGATGTATTTTGGTTGAAATTGGGTAGAAAATCAGAAATCCATTTATAAATTATAGCATGCAACATTCCATACCCCTAGGGCCCCCTGCAACAACAATTATCAATTACAGCATAAATTCTTTATGTTAATCATTTCCAATATTATGTTTTGTAATAACATAATTATCTTATGATAATTCGAATCTTTTTGGTGTTGTGACAATTATGCGTGTTAATTCCATGGAATTTGGTTGGATTATTTTTTAATTACATGACAATGTATCATAATTGTTAATTTGTTGCAATGCAAAGTTAGCAATTAAAGAGTGATGTAAATATGGAATAATCAAACTATCTTGTCATCGATCCCGAATTTTTCTAATTTCCATTTTAATATTGTCGTGATTCCATGACATTATCCCGAAAAACCCCGTAAAATAAAATCTATAACGTGTTGCTTAAATCTTTATATCATTATTATTAGTTCTAGCTTAAAATTAATAATCTCAATCCTTTTTAGTATTTTCTACTTTTTTTTTTTTTTTTGAAAGTGAGTATTTTATACTATTAGCTATTGTAAATTAGAAACAATATTATAAGGTAACAAAAACCATGAGAAATAAAATTGATCAAGAAACAAAACCAAGATTGAATTGATTAATTCAAATTTAGTTTTAATTTATACAAATCTTTACTTCCATTTACAAAATATAAAAATGGTGATTTTGGTTAACAAATTGAAAAAGCTAATATTATAATAAAATTAAAAAATGGAATGAATGTAATATAAATATTAATATAATTTTACTATAATATATAATATTATTTTACATAATATATCGATATTTTGGTTAACGATTATTTTTAGTGGCATGGATTGAATTAATGTTTATCTAGTCTAACCGTTGGATCTTGATTCGATTTCATATGATCCTTAATAATAATAATAATAATAATTAATTATATTTTTTGGAAGAAATTATTATTATTATTATTTTTTAAAGTTTTTATATTTTGGGGGAGGAGTCCATTGGAGGGAATGGTGAGCGGTTAATTTAATTCCAGTGGTGGTAGCTTGACGAAGAAGGGTGCGCAGGTTAAGAGAATCTGCTATTTGCTTTCCGTGCGCAGGATAGGCAGAAGGGAGATAGAGAGGGAAAGTAGAGCGAGAGAGAGTAGTAGAGAAGACTAAGAGAGAAGCCCTATGCGAAACGATCATCAATGTCTAGGATGAAACATCTACTCCGAAAACTCCATATCGGAGGAAGCCTGAATGAGCACCAGCGTTGGACCCGACCGTGACCAATCCGAGTCAGAGTCCGAATCTGTCCTCCCCTGTGGCCGCGGCGGCTCCGTCGTCGGCATTGGGGGGAGTGGGAGGCGGAGATGTGGTGGATCGGGCGGCGGCGGCGGTTGCTCAGGATGCTGCCGTGGATTTCAGTTTCCTGGAGGAGGAGTTTCAGGTACAGCTGGCTCTGGCCATCGGCCTCGGATCCGATGCGCGAGATGACCGTGAGACGGCTCAGATCAAAGTGGCCAAGCGGATTAGCTTGGGGTATTTCGCCCTCCACACGACCGACCTGAAACCTAGTTGAGTTGCTCTCGCTTCGATACTGGGTGAGTTTTTTTACGCATTTGTTTTAAATTGTAATTTAGCGTTTTGGTATCTGATTTCAATGCGTGGAGTTAGAGGTGGGATGGGCACTTTGATTTGTGAGTAGTGGATCTCTTTTCTGACTTGAATACCGCAATTGAATCGTTTGTTAATTGTAGTCATTCTAGTTTTTTGGATAAACTGTGGGTTATCTGAATACCTTGTTTCCTTGATTGTCGATTGACCTAACTATGAACTTATCTACAATGCTTGAAATAAGTTGATTGAAATAAGTTGACTTTCATATGCTCCCTAATTGGGTATGTTCGGCATCTGTTTCCACGCAATTCCTTGTTTTGATTAGGGATTCTAGGCTGCTGGTCGAGAAACCGACGAATTTTATTTTCATTTCTGAAACACAACCTTGATAAGTTGTTGTGCGATGTTTCCCATCTCTTTTCAAATTTCCCATGTTCGGTTAGGTTCATTTTATAAATATTGCAATTAATGCTGCATTGTTCCTTATTTGTTCATTTATTATGTATTTGGTTGTGGAGCTGTTTGACAAAGTGAAGGGAAGAATCCCATGGTTGAGGGGTTTTGATTTTGGAAAAATAAGAGGGCAACTGCAATTAAATTTAATTGGGTTGGCATCAGTTGACTAGTGGTTTTCATCTTCTTGTGTCATAATAATGAAAAATTTAAGATTCAAAACTGTAGACTGTTTTCTTATAGATTATTCTCCTTTCCTACAGAATGTCATTTTCCTATAGATTATTCTCCTTTCCTACAGAATGTCATTTTCCTATAGATTATTCTCACTTTCCACCATAATATCATCCAAAGGTGCTGATGATAATGTTGTTTCCACTAGCTAACTGAGTTCTAACTTCTGTATCCATAATACAGAACAATGTCTTAAATCTTATGAAAAGTTTTAATTTTGCATGCAAGAACTATAATGCTGTAAACTATGATGAAAAAGTGATGGACGGGTTCTATGATGTATATGGTGTTGCTGCAAATTCGGTTGTGCAAGGGAAGATGCCATTGCTAGTTGATCTACAAGCAATTGCTGTTCTGGATAATGTGGATTATGAAGTGATTTTAGTAGACCGCAAGATTGATCCTGAACTGCGAGAACTTGAGGATAAAGTTTATGCTTTATCCATGGAGTACCAAGTTTCTGACCAATGCACTATTTTAGATGGGTTGGTTCAGAAAATTGCGGGCATGGTTGTTGACAGAATGGGTGGTCCTGTTGGTGATACTGATGAAGTGTTGAAAAGATGGACTATCAGAAGTTGTGAGTTGCGTAGTTCTCTGAACACTATCATTCCCCCATTGGGCTGGCTGGATGTGATGGGCTTTCACGCCTGGGGCATTGCTCTTTAAGGTTTTGACAGTTTTTACTTTTCTCCACTAGAATTCTTTAACTTATGAATGCTTTATTTTCATTGCCCTTGAGGCCATGCTCAAGTAGTAAAGGTTTGGGTAGGGTTTGTGGGAGGTTCTATGTTCATGTTTCTAATGGGGAAAATGCATTGGAACAAAAATTTACCTATATATATATATATAAGATGAGTGTTTCATTTTCATATGGTGTTAAAATATAGATTTTTTTTCTTTCTTTTCTTTTTGCATCGAGTTCTTTTGCCTCAGTTAGTTCTTTTTGGCTAATTAATTTTTAGTATATGTTAGGGGAATAAACTGATCATTTCTAGATGCTTGCATCATCATCATCATCTTCTTCTTTCTCTATTTCTCTCTCTCTCTCTCTCTCTTCCTCTTTGGTATATTGTGGCATAGAAGAAACTTGTAGTATGAAATTTTGAACAAGTGGGTCTTTTTTTTTTGATAGGTAAAGCAATTGTATTAGGAAATA
The DNA here is from genome assembly GCA_016808115.1 of Tetrastigma voinierianum. Classification (NCBI taxonomy): domain Eukaryota; kingdom Viridiplantae; phylum Streptophyta; class Magnoliopsida; order Vitales; family Vitaceae; genus Tetrastigma; species Tetrastigma voinierianum. Next base: position 52,623 of record JAEQBH010006032.1, on the reverse strand, counting down.
AAAAGTATACACGATGTATGCAAAGCAACAAAAAGGAAAAAGACACAAGTACACAAAAACTAGCAATCGCATCCTACGAAGAGCCCAATTAGTGGGTAATTTGTTGTACCTTTTCTTGTTAAGATGCATGACTTTTGCTTTATTTAGATGGGGGTTCTATTTTATATACCCTTGAACATAGATAAATGTGTTTCCTTATCTTTCTACTGCTAAAACTCTTTAATACATAAGTCAACTGGCCAATCTTTATACATAATCTAACTATCTTGGGTTGAAGATTTGGAATCATTTTGGCCATCAAACTCTGTCTAGGGCTATATTTTGTTAAAGTATATATAACTTTATGCCTTTCTTCGATCTCAATCGTCCTATTGTAGTGACTTTTTGTATAGAACAAATCATTCCCTGCCAGTTAGTAATTTATATATCGCGCGAGTCAGCCATTTTTAGAGACGAGTTCCTCTAATCTTGTTCCTCGTTTAGCCTACTTCTAACTTCTTACATATGCATAGATTCTATCAATATTTGATAGGTATTAGTAGATTGCTCACATTTCCAAAATGCTTTTCCACTATACATCTCACTCTAATTTGATTGGTAACATCTCTTCAATCTTTCCATGCTATTCGATGATTATGCAAGATAATAAATGGTTTCTTTTAGGCACCTCTTGACCACCATTTTTCATTGCTCTTTCATTTGTAGTCTTACTTGTTCTGGTGTGTTTGTCTTAATCTTGTTGATCATTGCCCTTCTGAACAAAGGGCTTGGAAGGTTGTTCAATTGTGTTTGTTTTTGAACATTTGGGAGAGATTTTGATAATTGTGAAAAAATTAGATCAAGGAATTAGACATTATCTTTTGTATATCCTTTTAGAATGAGTTAGAATGTTACTGGGGTTCGTGGTGTCCATGTTAGACTATGGATGGATTCGCACTATGTAGACGCACAATTACTGTTTTTTGTGTTTCTGTGCTGTTTTTTTGGCCTTCTGGAATTCTTTGTGTATATTGTCTGTACTTTCCTGCACTTGTTCATTATACGATTGTTATTTACATATTAAAAAAAAAAAAAACTGAACAAAAAAATTTTACTCCTACTCTACTTCATCCTTCAAGTCATATTATTTAGCTGCGATATCTCGTTGAGACCCGCTTTAAATTTAGTAAGTTCTATTATGACTATTGGAAAATGGACTCATGTTCATTTGCCTGCTCCATGTATAGCTTCATAGGACACAGCACTTCTCTGTTTTAACAATTGGCACTAATTTCAGTCTGTAGACCTGTCATGAATGTTTAAGCCCTTTATAGTTCAAAGTGTGTTTTGTGGGTTATACCTCTTTAAGAAGATATGTGTTGGTTTCAATTTTTTTGATTTTTTTTTAAGTTGATAAGCAGGATTATCCCACTCATGGGAAATGGCTAAAGCTTGGAAGATGTAGCCCAAGATGCATTAATTTTTTAATATCATCCTAGTATCTTTTTCTCAACTTATTTATTTTTTGAAATGAGGAATATCGTTATGAGATACATTTGTTTTGTTACCTAATATCTTAGATAATTCTATTCTTCTAAGAATGCCATCGTTTAGAATAAATTCCAACTGAAGTTAATTTCTCATGCATTTGGTGGTAGGTCCTTGCCGATAAGATCAATCTTCCATGCATGCTGGTTAAAGGGAGCTGCTACACGGGTACTGATGATGGAGCCATAAACCTGATTAAAATTGATAATGGGAGGTGCTGATTTCCAACCTTGGTCTATTGTCTATTTTGAGTATTATCGTTGAAAATTAATTTTCTGTATGTTGCCTCATAGGCAGTTTTAGTTGGCATTTTAAACATGCTGCTGGTTATTCTCAGTTTGTTCCCATTCTTGTAATCTAGCCTAGCATTAAGGCCTGACTCAAGTGGTATAGGAGGGGAGGTTTTAGAATTCTAAGGTTTCAAGCTCCAAAGGGGCCAAAAATTTACAAAAAAAAATGGTCATACTTGATCCAGTGGGAATACTAATCAGAATGCTACTATCTGTTTTAAGAAATCCACAATCATTCTTCAGCATACCATGCATGTAGCATTCTTGTTTACAGCCTTAAAATTGAACAATAACATTTTTTGGACCTTTTATTGCTCTTTTTGAATTATGAAGCAAGTGTTATTGTTCAAAATGCAGCTGTAAAGTCACATGTGTCATTACATGTTTGATGCTGTTTATTTTGTTTCACATGCTTCTTGTTCTTAATTTTTAGGACTTGTGTTTTACTTTGTATTTATGCTAGTGCATGTAATTTTGAAGGATACTGAATGTGTTTGGCTGCTCATGATGTCTTGCACTATTACGCTGTTTGACATCTAATAAAAGCAATCACTGGGAGCTTAAAGTTTTCCATTGAAACGATTCATAACATTGAGACTGATTATGGAACTCTGCAGTGAATACATAATTGATCTAATGGGTGCTCCGGGTGCTCTAATTCCTGCTGAGGTACCCAGTAGTCATCATCAAAATTTTGGATTAGATGTAAGGAGCTGTGCTGATGTTATAGAAGCTGTCCAAGATTCACGTCAAGTACCTGAAAGAAAGTCGCACTACCTAAATCTTGATATAATTTCCAAGCCTGGGCGTTCAAAGTCAGAAGAAGCACCCTTATAAGCCTTCAATCAAAAGGATAGCAGGAACGTGTTGAAAAAATTGAGACTGAGAGATTTGAAAATGAATTTGGGAACCTTCTTCCTTCCCTGCATAAATTATGTGAAGGCTCATCAGGAGTCTGTGGGAAAGCATCACCTGCACAAAAGATGAAAGTTAAAGATGTGTCCAAATATGTTATCAGTGCAGCAAAAAACCCAGAATTCGCACAGAAGCTACATGCTGTTTTATTAGAAAGTGGTGCATCGCCTCCGCCAGATTTGTTTTCTGATATAAATTCCCGGGGTCAGGGAGAGCAGAAATTGCTTGAGCAAATCCATTTGGCAAAAGGGAAACTAGTGGATCATGGGGTTTGGGATCCTCCAGGTGATTTTTTGTTGAACAGAGAGCAGCCTTTCATGCCTTCTCACCAGGTGGAAATGAATATCATCCAACCCAGACTTCTCTTTGCCTTCTGATACCTACAGTGAAGGATTGTACTTGTTGGTGGTGGATCTAATGGAGTGATCCACACTAATGCTCTAGGTGTGCCTATGGTTTCCTGTCAATTTATTACAGTTTGAAGTCTTTTATATGAGGAAAAAATTCACGAATCTTTGTTGCCATGCAGGAGAAACGCCAGAGAAGGCCTGAAAATGCCTTGGTTAGTGATGGAGGACCCTGCTTTCAGGATAATGTAGGGAGAATTCTTTGTAACATTGGAACAGAGAAGGAATCTGCTCTGGGATTAATGGAAACAGCCAACAGTGCCTTGCTTATTCCTTCCAGTGCTCACAGTGAGCAGATCAACCCAATGCTGGCTGAGGTTTCAGAATGGGAAATCCCATGGGAGGATCTTCAGATTGGTGAACGTATTGGTATTGGTAAGAATAAATTCTCTCGAATTTATTAATTCTCACAGAAGAAGATAAAATCTTTTGGTTACATGAAATGCTTTGTTTATTATTTATTTCATTTTTAGGATGAGGGTTTTATGCTTTAACTTATGTATGGATTCCTCTAGATTTATGAGTTCCACATTTCTTTTAATTTTGTGTTGGGTACTTGTGGACTTTGTATTTGTAACTTATCCATGTTTTGTGCTTGTTGAACTTTTGGTAAAATGGTTCAAGTTTAGTGGTTGAGATGATGAAAAATATAGTTTTGGTTCTCTGGAGCTTCTTCTATACCAAATTTGTCTTTCACTGAGCTACTTCCTGCACTCCTTTATTTAACAACAGCATAAAAAATTTGCTCTCCTTTTGGTTTCTTCAACTTAATCTACATTCACAACACTGATTGTTTTTTTTCTTGATTTTCATTTAATTTAATTTTATAATAAATTTTCCTTTTCTACCTTGAGGTTACTTTTAAAATATCTAAAATTATAAATTATTGATTGTCCATAAATGACTACTTACATGCTTCTGTATATGATGGCGTAAAATTTCTTTGAGCCTAATTCTTCCCATATTGATAAACCATAGAACTTAGCCTTTTTATTGGATGAAAATATAGGCTTTCCAGGTATTTTAGTCAGTGTAAAGACTGTGAACAACACCGTACAGGTTTTACATGCTGTTCAGCATTAGACTATGTGAAATACTATTAATTACTTGGGTTGCGTTGCATTGATGCCCATGTGATAGAGGTGTCAATCCGTTGAATGTTGTTGGGCAAACAAACGATCTTTTGGCCAACCCTAGATGATGCAGCTCCAAGCTGGTACTTTATTCTACATGAATCACAAAAGAATTTAGATTGCAGGTTTTTGTTCAACATCTGATCTCATTTACCTTAGGCCTCTAAACCCTTCCAAGGAGACCTGCAAATCCTTTTCACATTTCGAATGCTAATGCCTTATCCTAGTTTGATTAATTGGTGCTGGAAGAAGTATTGTATATAGATTTGATTAATGTTTTTGATTGATGGTGTTTACTTGAGATTTGTTTTATTTGTGAGTTCAACAAGTTTTATGAAACCCTTTATCTTGCAGGTTCATATGGTGAGGTTTACCGAGCAGATTGGAATAGCACTGTAAGTTATAACCTTTATGCATCAAAGGACGTTCATCTCATTTTTTATTTTTAGCAACCTTTGGTTTCAAGAGATGATGTAATAAATGATATCTCATGATATTCCTTGGAGGACCTCAGTGCTGGTAAATATAAGAGGCAAGTCAAAATGATAGGTTGACTGAACAATTTTTCCAGAACACCCAGCATAAAAATTCCTCAACATGATGGATGGTTTTTATACTTTCAAAGTTGTTTCATGTATCATGAATTACACAAGCAAGTAAATGATTTTCTTTTTCAGTCTGTGGTTGGATGCTTCAGTGCTAAGTTTCCTTTAAATTCAGTTTTTCTCAGGCTTTATGCAGTACATTCAGTTAATTGCAAGTAAAATCTAGTCCTTTTCAGTAATCATGGTGCAACTAAGGAATGGTTGACCCAAGGACTAATATAATCTGATCAAGTTGGGTACATTTGTTATAGCTTTTAAAAAAGTCATTTCAGTTCTGGGTTTCAAACATTGGGTGCTGACCATTTAGGTTCAGTTTGTGCTATACTCTGTTGCATTAGGCTTTTCCTTTTTCTACCTTTGTGCCCCTTACCATGAACTTTTTATCCTTGAGACAATTGAAGCAAAAATACATTTATTGATTTGTTGGATCATATGTGTTGCTGGTTTATCCCATTTAAAACTGTTCCTTGGTTTGTTATTGTGATAAAATTGGTATTTCATACAGGAGGTTGCTGTGAAGAAGTTCTTAGCCCAGGATTTCTCTGGTGATGCATTGGCTCAGTTTAGATATGAAGTGCGTGCCAGAAATTTGCATCTTACAGTAGAATTTTGATCAAAATAATCAGTCCAGTTGACTTTATAAACATTCTAATTAATACCTTCTGGTTGCTTGATACAGGTTGAAATCATGTTAAGATTGAGGCATCCTAATGTTGTTCTTTTTATGGGAGCTGTTACTCGCCCCCCAAATCTCTCTATACTAACAGAGTTTCTCCCAAGGTCAAGATCTATTTTCAATTCTAAAAGGCTTTGGAAGATATATATTTTCTTTATCTGTTTCGAAGAAGTACAATTAAAGTTCTCGGTGCATGTTTATTGTGTACCCATAAATATGTAGTTGATCACTTGTCATGATATAAATTTTTTCTTAGTCCTGTTTTATTTGAATACCTGTTTATCCCTCATGGCATAAGACACTTCTTGGATGTTTATGGCCAGGGAAATTTTCTCAGCATTCTAGTTTTCATTTACTATCTTAGGTTTCTTCCTGTACATATACATGTATGCAATGTATTGTATGTAGAGCTTTGTCCCAAAATAATATTTTTCCAAAAAAAAAAAAAAAAATCCCAAATTAACACATGTTTCAAAAAAATGCCTAAACTAGTGCCTCATTGCCATGTTATCAAAACCGTAGTTTGTGACTAAGATTTTAAATATTTTCAAAAAGTTAAAACCATAGTCGGTGATTACGGTTTTAGGTTTAAAATTAGGTGGTTATTGACCACGGTTTAAAAAATTTCAAAACCACCAGTCATCAACCACGGTTTTAACTTAAAGCTAAAACCGCTAGTTGGTGATCTGGTTTTAACTTTTGAAAAATTTAAAACCGTAGTCACTAACTACCGGCTAATGTTGTGGCAATATATCTGGACTGGGCATTGTTTTGAAACATGGCTCCTTCTGAATTTTTTTTTCTTATACGGTTATATTGGTACATCTCTCTTGTATGTGAGTTTGCTGTCAAAAGCAGGGTTCTATATTGGTGATAGAAGTCATCGATATGGGGATATATATACATATATACATGTGTACTTACATATATGTATATATCTACCAAAAATTTGCTTTTATGTGGTAGACCAAGCTGTTAGGAAAAATATCTCCAAATATATTTAGCCACAATTCTACTGAGTTCTTCTCAGGAAAAAGAGAATCGCCAAAATTCGATTAGTGATATGCTCTGTCCTGTTTTCATGTTTGCTGATTCCTTTTTTTTGGGTGCGTGCAGGAAGTTTGTATAGGTTATTGCACAGGTCAAATGTTCAAGCCGAAAGGAGATTAAGAATGGCTCTTGATGTATTGGATTCAATATCTCATCTTTCTTTTCCGTCACCTCCATACTGTTCAATTCCTTTTTTTCTATTAAAGTTTCTGAATTGCTTGCAGGCCAAGGGAATGAACTACTTGCACACTAGCCATCCTACTATTGTACATAGAGATCTGAAGTCTCCAAATCTACTTGTTGATAAAAACTGGGTTGTTAAAGTTCGCTCCGTCATCATAACCCGATTATTGCATTTGTTAAGTTCCTTGATTATTCCAGTGTTTCTGTTTTATGTTCATTGAAAAATGATATGGCACAGGATATGTATCGGTGATTGTATCCTCCTGGTTTACTCCAAACCTAAGAACGGCAATTCCTTTTCCTGTCTTGCAGGTCTGTGATTTAGGCTATCACGCCTGGAAGCTACCATACTTTTCTGTCTTCAAAGTCTACTGCTGGAACGGTGATACTCCCAAAAAACATTGAGATGGTTTCTATGCTCTGCTTATGCAGACATTTCATTTTATCTTTTTATCCCAATAGGACAGAAGACAGTGTTCTTTAATCAAAATATGAGATCATTGATTGTATCAGTGGTGATAAAGTTTTGTGGTTGAACTGCAGCCTGAATGGATGGCACCAGAAGTTCTAAGGAATGAGCCATCGAACGAAAAGTGAGTGAAATTAGTATCAGATTATGCTTGAAACCTTTATAGGGGTGAATGCATTTGGAATTTTCCGCCACAAGTTTCCAATGAATCTGGGGTTGCTTGCAGGTGTGATGGTAATGGCTTTGGCGTGATACTATGGGGTGGCTACATGTGCGCATCCATGGAGTGGAATGAATCCGATGCAGGTTGTTGGAGCGGTTGGTTCAGACAGACGCCTGAAATCGAGAAGAAGTTAATCAATGGTTGCACAGATAATAAACGATTGTTGGGAAGTGTAAGTTCTCGCCCTCTTACCTCTTTTCGCTCTGCTAAGAATTAGGAGGTGCTTTTGATCTCATCTTAAAATTAATGGTTTCTGTAATACAACCAACTCTTTTAAAAGCTTAAGCTTATGAGATTTTGGTTTAATATAAATATCATGTCTTTTAACACCTTACCTCACGTGTGGCTCTTAAGCTTAAGAGGTCCTCAATGATTTTTCAAATCGACAAATGAGGAATAAATTGCAGAGAAGTGGTTCGAACTCAGGACCTCTTGCCAAACGAAACCCTGATACTATTTGTAATGACCTTGTCCAATAAATGTGGATGTTGTTGTCCACTTTGAGCCCAAGGGGAATTCACGAACTTTTAAACATGTTTCACCCAAGTTAAGAGGAAGCTACGTGGATTATATAATCTTCAGAAAGTTTATTCCTTATCGATGTGGGATGTGACAAGCAATTTCGCGCAGGCATGCGTTTTCGTTGTCAGTAGGATTCTGGTAGAAGCAGACATACATCGCATCGAGGTTAGAACTTTGCTTTGTCCTGCATGTTAAACTGACCAACTTTCTTAAAAATTTACTTTTATAAGTTTGAGTTTAATATAAATATCATGTAACAGCCATTTCAATTGAGATTATAGGTCCAGAAACGCAAATTCCGTATGTTTTAATGAAATATCTGTTATGTTAACTCTCTCGCAGAGAGCCACACAAGCGGCCATCGTTCTCACAGCTCATGTATCGTCTCAAGCATCTTCAGCATTTGGTGGTTGAAAGACGAAGCTCTTCAAGGCAAGCACAAGCGCAATAGAAGAAGCAGCAGCAGCAGCGGCTCTTTATGCCCAATGGTCATATTCCCAAAGGAAAAAGGTGAAAAAAAGAAAAAGAAAAAGGGACAGTTGGAGAGAGAATTATTCATATTCATAGTTGTCAGAATTGTTTGGTTGAAAGGAAAAAAGAAACATAAAGAGAGAGAGAGAGAGAGAGAGTAAAACTGGATATATGGGAAAATGCTGGTTCATTCAAAGTGGGAACACAGCAAAAGAAACAATCCCATATCCAGAAACTATTTCATCATCCTTCTACTATAAGAAAAACAACTGCGCTAAGTGCAGTTTAGAGGGATGATATGCCAATTTGGAAATAGTAGTGAAGTAGCGAGTCGCCTCTGTGAATGAAAATAGGTAACAGTCATATATATAAATATATATCTATGAAAAATTCCCCCTCCCACCCCAAAATAGAATTAAAGAAATAATCTTTTAGTTTGGATCTGCAGAGAGGTCGTCTTTGTGGCTTCAGAATTGTAAACACTTCGATCCCTTTTCAGATTATTGTGAAAAAAAAAAAAGAATTCTTCATCGAGAAAAAAAAATCCGAAAGGATGCATTTTCTATGGATATGACATACCCCCTTTTGTATTATTAGTTTTAAAGTAGCTTAGATTGGTGAAATATTGAAATGTAAGATAATGGGTTTTCGGTGTGTGAGTATTTATCCTTGGGTATCGATTGATTTAAAATAAGATTGGGTGTTTATACATTGATTTCCAATGGCAGAAGGATTTACTTTCCAGAACATTGTAATTTAATTTAAAAGCTGTTTTAGCTTAAGTTTCAACTGAAAGTCGAAAGATGATGGAAAATAAATTAAAGGGTTGAAGGCTTTTTGAAAGCTAAGGTCTGTTTGTCAACCGTTTTTCTAAACTAATTTTGTTTTAAAAACAAGCATAACACTGAGAACATATTTATTTTTGTTATGAAAAACGCATAAAACATTAAGTGCTTATTTGGTTTGAGTCTTTGAAAATATCAAGAACAAGGAAAATAAGAAAATAGTTAGAGCACAAAAACACAAGAACATAGAACATAGAACAGTTTTCAGATATCGAATAGTTTTCAAAAGGAATCTTAAAACAAAGAATAGTTTCTAGCAAAATCAAATTGTGCTTTTTGTTACAAAAATACTAATTTTTATAGAATAAGAATAAATTGCTTTCAAAAATATCAACCAAACATATCTAAATTTTAAAATTTAATATTTTATTAAATTTTGATCTATTTTGATAAAAATATCCTTAGTATTTTTATAAAAATATTAATTTTTAATTTATATGTAAATACAATGAAATGAAATGACAAATGACATATTTATTTATACAGTCATTTCCAACGAAAAAAAAAAACATAAAAGGGTTTACAAATTTTGAATTATTGAAGGTCTTTAATCAAATACTTGTAAATAAAATCTTCTCTCGGATAAAGCAGAAGCACCCAGAGAAACCAGAGAGAGCCATGGCTGCCATTGCATGCTCCCATAAAATCAAGCAACTAACTCTCTTCTTTTCCCTCCAAACCTTCCCTTCACTCCAATCAACCCATAAAAACCTAATCTCCATTATACGATCAGAGAATTTCAATTTCAGAATCCCACCTTCTTTACCTTCCTCATTCAGAAATGGAAGCAACACCCCGCCAGAAACAGAGTGCCCTGTCCCACTAGACCAGCAACCCATCAACGAATTCCAAAATCTTTCCAATTCCTTTCCGTTTTCTTGGGCCTCCGGCGACTTCGTTGAGTACTGCTCACGGTTGGCGGTCACCGGCGCATCGTTTGCTCTCTTTATCGGACTGCCTGTAGCCTGGTTCGGAACAGTTGGGGCTGATTCAGATCCTTTGAGGAGAATTCTTGCGGCTGTTTCCAGTGGGATTTTTGTTGTCACTCTTGCTGTTGTGAGGATGTATCTTGGTTGGGCTTATGTCGGGAATCGATTGCTGAGTGCCACTGTTGAGTGTAATTTTCTGTTTCTTTTCTGTTGGTTTGATGCGGGCATCTGTTTGGTTGATGAAAGAAGGAAGAAAGAAAGACCGAGAAACAGATTTTGTTGGTTAATTTTAAAGCAGAAGGCCAATTGGTCATGTTGGGTACACTTGTTTTTTACTCTTGTGTTTATTTATTTATTTTTTCTGGTTTGAGATCAACTCTGGCAACTTGTTTATCCTCCTTCATTTTCTTATCAATAAACAACTTTGAATTCTTGTCATGAAGTTTTGGTGATTAGTGGATTGGATTTATGGATCCTCTTTCTCTTGTCCATGGCAGATGAAGAGACAGGATGGTATGATGGACAGGTAATCTGATGCAAGGATTTTAAATGATACCTTTTCCTAATCCTTTCATTGAAGGTAGAGCTTATAGATACATAAAATCAAGGATTGAGACTGGAGTTGTTTATACCATTATGCATTTGGTGAAGTCAGTATAAGAATCCTACATTTTCATTTTCCTATTTGGATTGTCATAAGCTGCCGTTAGAATTGAATTTTCTGTACTTTGTTCATTCAATTGGTATGTTTCTTTCTAGTTAGTATTACTCCAAAGTAATTTTCCTTGACAGATATGGGTGAAGACCGCTGAGGTTTTAGCACGGGACAGGCTTTTGGGTTCATTCTCAGTAAGTCTTCTAATCTCATTGAACAGATCAATTTCTTTCTTTCTTTGTTGTTCAACTCTTTTGCCAGCTTTTCTAAGAATGTAGATAGTACTTGACCATTACAATAGTCTTCAATGAATTTTCTTTCTTTCTTTTTTTCTTTCTTTCCTGATAATATTTTTGCATTGAGAAATAAGAGAAAACATTGAACCAGGAACATTGTTGTTAATGTCTTACAGGTGAAACCGGTATTGAGCCGATTAAAATACACCTTGGTGACTCTTGCTGCATCCCTATTTGTATGTGCATTCCTTCTCATCAACATTGAAGGCAGCCAAAAGGACTTTAACATATTATCCAAAGGAGGTGGAGGCAGGGCCGTTCCCGGGGTTTACAACGACGAATCTGCTAGATCATTTGAGCCTGATGCCTTCTGTGGTGAGCCAGATCTTCTCTGATTCTCAGTGATATAAACAAACATTACTACTTCATGTTGTATAGTGATGAAATTAAGGAGCATATCCTATTCAAGTATATTCCTTTATACCCTTTGTGGCACAGTTTGTTATATTGCAATAGCCACCCCTGTTTTATAGAGTGACCCAGGCATAAATAGGTTATTTAAAAAAAAAAAAATTAATTTAGGTTGAAAATCGAAAATAATGCTAATGAAATACGTCGGCTTTATCGGCATACACATCAGCAATGCCACAGTTACTAGCAATGGTATTGAATTTTTTTAAGTTAATACCGCAATCAGTAACTGTAGTTTTGAAAATTTTGTAAAAATTTTTTAAGTTAATACCGCACTCATTAACTAATTTTTTTTTTTAAAGTTTGGAACAAGATTCTGTTTATAAGCGAATGATGTAGACTGATTAAGAATTTGCAGTGATAATTAGTTTCAATGTGCTTTTTGCGAGGAGAATTAATGCCTCAGTTGGTTACTTATTTTGTCAGCCAGTTCACATTCTTGGTTTCTAGTAAACGAAACCGTGCCATTTCTTTGCTGATCTAATTGGGAAATTTTAGCCTTTTTCTGTGCATGTTGATGTAGGTTTTGCCTTGTAAAGCAGCAGTGTTGTTGCTCGTATTGAGTTTAAAAGAGTTGGGCAGATGCCTGAGTATTCGGTTGTTTTTGTTTACATAAAAGTTTGGTTAAAGCAACCTAATCCACAAGTGCACGGATCATAAGTAACATAATGACTTTCAAATTAAAAACCTAGTATGTTGAACTCAAAGGAAAGAGATGGTTTAAGTGGTAATTAAGTACTCCGGCTACTCGAGAATTTTACTATTTAAGTTGAAAGTGATTGTTAACTACAAAATGAAACTAAGGTAAACTGAAAATCTACTCAAAAAAGTTAGCAAATAGTTGGATTAAGTTGCAAGAAAAACTTTAAGAAATAGCACTAGGGCCAGTTATTTCCATTGGTGCATTTATGGCTTACACTCACTAAATGCTAATCAAGTGAAAGTACTCTTGTGCTTACCCAAGGAACTTTGTATGAGATTCTCTCTTTTGAGTCTCACCTCAATTTCTCACACCTAATCCTTATTCTCCTTTCGGTCCATCTAGGTCAAACAATGTGTTACTAGTTCTAAGGTAAATCAGTCCTTGGGAATTTCCGTTGGTCACCTTTCGGTCCATGTAATGAAATTTCTCGGGTAATGTTCAGATCGATCACCTTTCGGTCCATACGATCATCACATAAGGTTATGATGTCCCTCTTAATGAAATCCATCTAGTACTAGGCATTCCTAATTTCCTAGACTTCTTTGATTAAGTCAAATTGTTTTTATCAATTGTGAAATATTATGGAATGAAAATCAAGTCTCAAGGGTATACTTTCAACTGTCACTTTGGAAACCCTTTGAGCTCTAGGTCTCAATCTCACTACCTAGCATGCAACAATTGAATAAAAACCAGAGAATTCACAAAACCTCAACACCATATTATATTCACAAAATCATTCAATATAATACATAAGCCAGACACCAATGTCACAGCCAATACTAGGAGGATCGACCTCCTTAGTAGCCTCAAACCAGCAAAATCATGTTTAAACAAAACATAAAAATTTGAAAAGATTAGAAGATAGAAAAGGGTTTAGTGATACAAAAAATATATAATGGAAGTCCTCTAAAACCTGGCTCCACCACTACAAGAAGTCCTCTAGCAGCTGGATCTTACAACTTAGCTCCAAAAACAAGCTAAAATATCTAAGAAAATTTACAACCCTAGAATATGAGAACTTCGAGAGAAACCTTAGAAGAAGGAAATGTGCAAAACCTTCAAGCTCTCTCCAATCCTCTTTAGAAGTCTTACAAAACAAGTATTTATAGCATTGGAAAAATGACCAATATGGGGCTGAGGATGAGGGCATTTTTGTCCTAACCCGACATCATTCGCCTTTGCGAAGACATGTGGCAACGATCAAGGGGGTCTTCCTTCGCCTTGGCAAAGGAATGCTTTACCTCGACTAACCCGAGCCCTTGATCTTCAAGATGCTCACCTTCACCTTAGCGAAGGCTTTTGCCTCGGCGAACCCAAGGCCTTTGATTTCTTTAGTTTTAGCTTCGCCTCAGCGAAGCTCTCTCTTCTCCTTAGCAAACTGCTTTGCCTCGGAGAAGCTATTCCTTCGCCTTGGCGAAGTAGTGCCTCTGATGCAGGTTCTGTTTTCTTGCTCTTTTTGTCGTCTTCCTTGCTTGCTTTACTTTCAATCTCTGCAAAACTCACACAAACGAGGGGTTAGTGTAATATTTAAGCATAGAGGTGAATCTAGCATTTGGGTTACATAAACACCCGAGAGAACAACTAGCCTGCCGCTGTCCCCGATTCACCCCTATCACCAAGTAGAGCGTGGTGAGGGCATTTGCCTTTTATGCATATAATCTTTTGTTGGGGGACGAAATAATAGGTTGGGGTGCGGGAGCCGTTTCGCTCGGGCATTTTCCCTTTATGCATATCCCCTTTTGTTAGGGGATGAAATAATAGGTTGGGGGGTGTGGGGGCCGCTCCACTCGGGCATTTGCCCTTTATGATATTCTCTTTTATTGGGGGGATGAAACAATATGATGGGGGTGCGGGATGGAAGCCTCTGTGGTACGATATGGTATGTTAGGGTATAGGGGTATTTTTGTGATTTGGTCATATTTAAGCTATTATAAATACCCTCATATGTAACCCTATTTTGATGATATTGAAAGTTTGAACCACCGTTTTTTTGGAGGTAGGCATATTGTTGAACCACGTAAAATCTATGTCTCTTTTTCGTTTTTCTTACTCCAACTTTCTCACCATTGTTGTATGAATCACAACAAGTGGTCTATGTTGGGTGTGAAATACAACTATTTTCTTTGAGAAAAAAAAATTCTTATTGTTACCGGGATAAACAAGCTCCACTACAACCATTTTTCTTTCCTTTGTTGTATCATTACTGTGGATGTTTGGATCAACTCAACTAATCCCATGAGCTTAAAGTTAATGGTCATGTAAATCCTCTTATGGTCCTAAGGGGACTCAAACTGGTGATCAGCTCAGATAATCCCATGAGTTTAAAGTTAATGGTCAGGTAAATCCTCTGATGGTCCTAAAGATACTCAAACTAGTAATCAGCTTGACTAATCCCATGAGTTTGAAGTTAATGGTCGGGTTAATCCTCCGATGGTCCTAAAGAGACTCAAACTGATAATCATCTTGACTAATCCCAGGAGCTTGAAGGTAATGATCTGGTAAATCCTTCGATGGTCCTAAGGGGATTCAAATTGGTGATTAGCTCAACTAATACCATGAATTTGAAGTTAATGGTTGGGTAAATCCTTTGATGGTCATAAGGAGACTCAAGCGTCGGTACTTACGACGAGCCCTACGGTGGGCCAGGTTGGGACGTGAACCACTAAATTTGTAAAACACATTTCATATACTCATTTTCGATAGGATATTTGTATCCATTTAATCATAGTTATATATGTAGATATGATATCACTACTTATTCACATTCATTAATATAAGAAGTATACATTATATCTTTTCAAGAGGGCCCATAACTATACTTTAGTACAATATTTATACAAAACGACATTTCTATGCCATTTCCAAATCATTTACAAAATATTTATCAGAGTTTACCTCTTATCTTTGAAAATCCACAATGTAAAGTACATTCCATAATAAAAGAAAATTAAAAATACAATCTTCTTATGGAGATCTTTACATATTTTGATTTCAATACAAAATAGTCACATGATATCATGGAATAAAGTGTAAGCATGAGACGGGACATTTACTTATACTCCATACGATTTGTGATGACTACGAGCTGCGGTCTTCGATCCTCACTATCTACTCGATACTGTGCATGGAAGCCAATGCGCTAAAAGCATTTCATGTAGTGGTTCTTTACATTTCTATTCTCATTTCAAACAATTATACCACAAATATATGCACAACAATTAACTTTTGTTATATACATCACTTAATCATCTAAAAAACATTCAACATATTTTCCAAATAACCTTTCAACATACTACTCATGTGATCCATGCAATATTTATAAATATACAATTTTATAGTAGTTTAACATACTTTCATTTTGTCTCAAATTTAGAAATACAATAATTCTCATATTCCATGCTCTCATGTGTTATTATTCTTGTTACAACTCAATTCACATAATCCACACAATTATTAATCATTTTGTAGCGAATCTACTTAGAAACTTTCGTCGTAGGATAATGAAATCAAACACGGTCATTTGTGTTAACGAGCTGTATAAAACATTTAATAACTTCAATCTTGTCATTGAAACTCTGTTTAGTTATTTTACATTTTCATTTATTATTACACTATCGATCTTGTCCTTTGGGCTCTAAATCGGTATGCCACTATAAATCATTTACGTTCGTAATGCTAGCTACATTGGCCGCTTTATTGTCCTTATCAATCTATCCACAACTCAAACATGGCCGGTTAACATTCTCTTTTAGGGCATTAATAATTAGTAATTTACAATACCATTTCACATTTCCTGGCCTGATTAACATTCTTGCGGATTCGTTTGTTCATACGTGAATCGATCATATTTACCACTACATAGGTCATTTACTCATCCAGTTAGCAAACACTGAAACAAATTCATTTATGGTTGAATAAAAGCACATATCACGGATGTTTGTTAGGTTTCGTGTGATTAATCGCCGCACACAACGGAAAAATTAAAAATTTCGGCTTTTCTAGCCCGACCAGGGATCCATGTGATCCGATCAGATGATTTAAGGATAAAAGAATACCTTATTCATGCTAGAAGATCCTTGTTCCGTAGCCTTGTGTGTGCATCAAACCCTCCTTGTCGAACTGAAAAGCGCAATAGGGTCGCTCTACCCTCTGAAGCAATCCACAAGAACAAGCCTTTTTGGAAATTGAGAGAGAAACGAGCGTGCTAGCATTGAGTTAAGTCTCACGAAAACCCCTAGCCGCCTCTCTTAAGTGTGAAAAACGAATGAATGAATCCGCATAGGGATCCCTTGGGTTTAAATACCAATTTAAGCCCCCCGAGGTTGGTTCAGGCCCATTCTATGTGTGTGACCACATGGGATCCACATAATGACAGCATTGGGCTCAAAAGCTGCATTCGAGGCTGCAATATCGTAGCGGCCTCTAGCAGGAATTATGACCTTTAAATTATGTGGATGTCGATAGCCCGACATAACTGTCAATAATAAATTTCGTAGTCCCTTTGTCTCACAATATCCTAATTGAACACAAGGCATGGACTATATCGCCCTTGTAAGGATTCAATCATGCAATTTTCTCAACCTCCATGTAAGTGATAATACAAATGACATTAATAGCATATTAATTCATTTGAGCATGTCATCCCGATTTCCGTTCTCGCGTAATCGGAGGCGTAGATATCCTCTAAAAGGAGGAATGAAATTCCTTCGACCACTGTATCTCAACATGATTTATTCTCAATCGACTACGGTCCTTATTACCACCCTGTGCAGATGATGTTGAAGCTTGTGTCAAAACATAAAGCTCCTCATGTAAGGGACCTATGGTGGTGTTAGGTCGGAAGAGACGAAAAGACATTATTATGATGAGAAGTACTTGTGACTTATAATTCATGTAGTATTCTCATGGTTGGTTGATCGGTACAATGTTAAGCTGACATGTGCATGTTGACTTCCAATATCATATATCCATGATCGATTAGAACATGATCATCAATCAAACTTCATACTGGTCTTAATTCATATTTAACACTAATAATGAATGACTAGGAATGATTTACAATAGTATTCCATTTTAAAGTCAGGGGTTTTACTATCGAGTCACACATGACCATAAGTGGAATCAATTATTCATGAAGTAAATCACCAAATTAGAAATATAAGATGATAATGAAAATGCCTCTTTATTATTGAAATATGAAAGTAATAACAATTACACTATTGCCCTAGGGCACATCACTAACATGTTTGTCATACTTTTCAGATTTAACTGGTTCAAACCAAAAACAAAGATTTCCTGTAAACATTCGATTTTTTGACAAGCAAAACCTGAGATTAAAACAAAAGAAGTATGAAGAACAAACAAAAGATTTATGCGATTCTTGACTCTATTCCTTGTATCGGTCTTAATGATGAGTCAGCTTCGTTGGATTTTAATCCATTTTCTAATTTATATTACAATATGAATGTGATTAATATGCGAAGCTTGTGGATATTTTTCAGGTGAATTTTGCGAGTGGAAATTAAAGCCACGGTAAGAACGGAAGAGCCGGTCTAATAGCGAGGGGTGAAGTCGCAATTGAAATTGAAGTCGCAACAAAGAACTCTTCCAGTTCCAGGTTTTCAGTCATGACACCACGAGGCCCCAGTCTTGGGGAGAAATGGAAGAGTGCATCCAAGCGAGTTGCGGCGGAAAGTGAGAGGTTGCGACCGGAAATACCAAAGCACCTAGCAATAGGCGTTGCGACGGAAGAGTTCTTTGAGAGACGGAAGAGGAACATTCAAAGGAAGAATCTAAGGTCGCGACACCAATCGAGTGACGCGAATGAGACAATGCAGTGTAACATAAACTTGGTCGCGGCGTTGATCTATTGATGAAACCATAGATAAGGTCTCTCTGGGAAGCGTAGTTCTGACTAGTTCTTGAATTGAAGAAACTCGGCTCGGGTCGCGACGATCATTCATGTCGCGACTACATTTAAGCAAGCGGGACAAAAACCTACCGAAAGAGCAACCATAAGGTGTGACGCCATTTTGAGTCACGACCGGAAATAGGGTGGAGAAAGGAAAATGGTTATAGCGAAAAAAAGGTGGGATTGCGGCCCGGAAGGAAGACAAGGGAATATCAATTGAAATTGCGACCAGTTTTCGATCATGACTAAAAATTCGGTACTAATGAGGACAGAAGATCAAGTAAAGGTGCGACCAGAAGAGTCATAACCTAGAGCGAGAAGGTATGAGGAATGAGGTCGTGACTGAAATTGAGGTCGTGGCGAGAATCTCTGTGAGAAGGCAAAAGAGCCGGTCGCGACGTGGGCTGTGAAGTCAGCGACGTCAACTCGAAAACAATTAATTCGAGTCGACTCCATTTTGAGGTCAGGCCCTTTAATCAAAATAGCTATAAGGAATCTAGTCTGAGCGAGTGATGATGTTAGGTCATGGCCAGACAAGTGTAAATGAGAGAATTCAGGTCGTGACTCCATCTTGGGAATTCGTGACACGAAAATAACAAATTGATTTTTCTTTTTAGAAATCATGGAGCTTGGAATCGAGGCCCAATTTGGACCAGTTATAAATAGCCTTTATAAGGTTTTATTAAAGCGGCTCCCGTCTTCAATGCCAGGCTGGGAAGGAGAGGACTCACTTGTATATTTTAGAATAGATTTTTTTCTTTTATTTTTTCTTTTACGGATATGAACATTGACTTTATTAGTAGAAACGTTGAAGCTAGATTTAATTTCTGATTTTCTCTTACAATTAATGCCTGAAATTAATGGAGTCTTAACAAATTTCTGGAATTCTTTCTTTTCAATTTATTACAATTACAGTGGGTGTACTTGATCAATGATCCATTGTTGATTGTGATGCAGTAATTTGAACGCCGCTTCACTAGATTGGATTTACCGTTAGTTACAGTCTTTTCTGTATAATTTAGAGAGAAATATTTGGATTGGAATTTATTTGATTGATGTTGTTCTTGAATCGATTGATTCGATGATAGTACATAATACCATTCAAGTTGTTTCCTGCTACGATTTCAGGAGGCCACCATAAACACAGAGATGGAGATTCTAGAGCAGAACATTCCCTTCCATGTGGTATGATCTCGTTAAATGGTCTATAAGCTCTGGTTCTGCGATATGGTCCACATACCTTTCACCCCTACTGCTCATAGTGTTGGAGGGAATGTTATCAATGTAAAATAAGATATTTCCACCTTAATATGGGGAAGTTCTTAACCTGTGTTAGAAATCTGTCAAAGGGAAGGGAAGAACCATTAGATTTAAGGACGAGCCATCAATTGAGTTGTAGAAGTTTGCAGTAACCACAACGAGAGGGAAGCAAGATATCTATAGTGCCGAGAAATGGGTGTGAAGTATTAAGAAGAAAAATCTGAGATCTTGCAGAAGGTCGAAAATACAAGTAATTTGGTTAGATCCTTGTCTTTGAGAAACGGGGGCATCTAACCGGTGAATATCAGAGAAATCCGATTGCATTGTAAGGCATCTTGGACAAATCCACATCAACAGGAATAGAGTAATGCATATTAATACGAGGGTGGCTGTTCCACTGATGCCTCCTTAATAGTATTCATTTCTCATAGAGAGTGATTCGATCCAGTGTTGATCTTTATTTTTAGTTGGTAACATTTTAATTCCTTTACATTCTATGTATCTTCTAGGACTATTATCTTAGATTAAACCATCACTATCCACTTTTGAGTTCAAATAGTGTGGACCTTAAGTAGTTGGGGTAGTTGATTCAAATTCTTGTCAATCTGCCGTGAGAATGATATCTGAAACACGTCAAATTTTACTACTTGTATGACCTGTGCACTTGCAGTGTCATAGACTAAACCCAATTCTAAGCCCTAAACATAAAGCCAGTTTTACTCATTTGAAGCAATTTATCCAATTAAACATCGCTGCAAGGAGAGTGTAAGGCTCTTGTAGCAGTGTTAAATTGAGGGGTTTTAGTCTATATAATCAAAGGCAAACACTTAGCTCAAGTTTTATCATCACCAGCCCCTAATCCATTACAAATATGTCACAATCAGAGAACAAACAAAGAAAAAATCAGTCATGCATGCTAGTGTTTTTTTAGTTGAGTTGATTTATACATGTTGCCTTGTAAAATTTTACGGAGCAAATAGGTCATATGTTACCTAACTTCCTTTAAGTCCATTGTTCCTCTATAAATCCTATTTTTATTCAAAATTGGAATCATTCAATCAGACATAGAAACTCAGAGATATATCCTAAACAACAGAATGCTCTATTTTCCAAACGGAAGGAATTTTGCCTAAAAACAATGCTTCACTTTGACGAATTTCTGGGTCTAATGGGGTTGAATATACTTATTTCAAGGAAATTTGTTATCTTAGAAATCTAGTTTATCTATAAATTTGAATAACTCAATTTGGATGAGTGAAACTCAACTTATGGTCTAAATACCAAACTCGTACTGTAAAACATAACTGTAATTTACCCAAACAGTAGCCTTCACTTTGATGAATTTCTGGGTCCAATGGAGTCCAAATTTGAATACACTTATTTCAAGGAAATTTGTTTTTCTAGAAGTCTATTTTACTCATAAATTTTAATCACTCAATTTGGATGAGTAATGGCCGAGTTATGACAAAAACAAAAACATAGGTTTTGAAAATTTTTGACAGCATCTCCCCTAAAACCCCAACATTTTCTTTATACAAAATTTTTTCAAAACCAATCCTAATCAAAGCAAAAAGGCTGCTTGAACTCTAACTCAAACATATATCTACTGAATTATGGTTTTACCAATCCAAACACAATCAAAGATGGAGTTAGGAGGGTTCCTATCAGCAAAATGGGTGAATCCACCCAAACTTAGACAAGTATCCGCTAACTTAATTTTGTTTGAACACTCTACCTTTCCTTCTTTCTTCCTCTTGGCAAGCACAAAGAGAAATTCAAAGCACATTTTTCCCCTCTCAACCGTAGCCCTAACTCCCCTTTTGCCCAAACGAAAAATGATCTCATTTCACTGTAATCTCAAATTTCGTCTATTCTCATCTCGTATGCGCCTTGTTTGGCCTTCCCTTTTTTTGGCTTTTTTTTTTCTTTTCATTTTTGCATTAAAGTCCTTTATTTGTATTTCATTTACATAACAACTTATCACATTTCTACTTTGATATATATTCTTTTTCATTTATGACATTTGGGTCCTCATTTTGACATTTTACCAATTTAACCTTAACTCTTGTATTAATTCCGGTTTTATTTTATTTTATTTTTCCACTTTAAAAACTTTTACTTCTATCACTTAAAACCGATAAAATAACAAATAAATAAAATAAAAACTTATAATAGCCTATAATATTGTAAGGTAAAATAATAAGACAAGAAGTTATTTTTGGGATGTTATACAAACAGGTGATCAGTTCAACTAATCCCATGAGTTTGAAGTTAATGATCGAGTACATCCTTCGATGGTCCTAAGGGGAATCAAACTGGTGATTAGTTCGACTAATCCCATGAGCTTGAAGTTAATGATCGGGTAAATCCTTCGATGGTCCTAAGGGGATCAAACTGGTGATCAGCTCAACTAATCCCATGAATATGAAATTAATGGTCGGGTAAATCCTTTGATGGTCCTAAGGTGACTCAAACAGGTGATCAGTTCAACTAATCCCATGAGCTTGGAGTTAATGATTGAGTAAATCCTTCGATGATCCTAAAGGGACTCAAGCTGGCGATCAGTTCGACTAATCCCATGAGTTTGAAGTTAATGATCAGGTAAATCCTCCAATAGTCTTGAGGGAACTTAAACTGGTGATCAACTCAACTAATCCCAAGAACTTGAAGTTAATAATTGGGTAAATCCTCCGATGACCCTAAAAAGACTCAAACTGGTAACCAAGCAAACTCAAGATTGTTTCAATTGACTCCACTGCAACCATTGATGTCGTGTTCTCTAATTATCTAAATTGATATTTTGACCCCCTTTATCAAGATTTTGCTGTGACTACAATTTCTACTTTGCCCTATCTCTTTACCCAAGATTTTCTAGGCTTCTGCCCAATTTTCTACCCCATTAAATTCCGTATTTAATGATCTCAAGCACTCTTAGAAGAAATGCAAAATTTTCTTCTGTACTTTTTAATTTAACACGTGAACTTCATGTTTAGAAATTTCGTTTACATATTTTTAATATCTTGAGTATTATTTCTAACTTTATAAAAAAAAAAAAAAAAGGCTACTTCTAACACTAATTTAAGTAATGCTTAGAAAAGGTCAGCTTATATTATTCATGATAATTTACTATATTGTAATTAAAATGTTTAATTGAAAAAAAAAATAATGTTTAGGTATTTCATTCAATTATTTTTAATATTTTAAGTACTTGTACTAACATGTCACGGAAATATTATTTTATATTTGATTTTTAGTCAAAATCTAACACTCTAAAACCTTAATGGGTAAGTTTATTTGGCATAAGACTTTGGGGTTTAAGCTGATTTTGATTAGTCGCCAGGAGTTCTGTAGTTTACCCGATCGTTAATTTCGAGGTCTTTACGGCCGAATATCGTGATTATAAAAAAAAATATATATATATAACACCCTAACAATAGGGTTTTGGGTAGAGCTGATAATTCAAACGGGCGGATCGGGTCAATACACGTCAACAGTCGAAATTGCTTTAATTTTTTTGGTCGATAAAATATGATTCAATCAGGCGCCAATTTTGGGTGAGTCGGCGAGAATTGTGCATAAGTTTAAAGTTGTCAATCAGGCGAATTTAAATTCGGCGCCCGTTTTTGATAAATGAAATAATAATCCAACCGAGTCCTAATTCCGTATGTGCCGGGCTAAAATTGCCAATTATAGTTTTGGGATCTCCTCCCCACCAAAACGCATCTTTTTGTCTCCCCAATTTTCGTAACCCTAGAGGGAAACAGTGAGAAAATGTTGGATTTATGGTTGAAATTAATAGGCAATAGAAATGGTTAGAGAGTGAATGTGAGACACATACCCATCCCAATACCGTGGGCTCCACCATACAAATGCAAATCCGCCATGGTTCATGCACCTTCCCTCTCTTCCCATTTCCAAAACAATTAAACTAATTCTCCTTCTTGCGATCTCTCCACCCAAATAAATCTAACCTCTCCCCTCCTTTCGCTTCTCACCATCATGAACAACCCCCCACAAAAGCAGCTGTATCTTCACAAGCAACAGCACCCTTCAGATCCCAGTTTTCTTCTTTCCCTTCTTCTTTATCTACCCATTTCTTCATCATCACTCCCAGGTTCGCTTAATGCATTGCTTATCGTCTATAAGCTTGTTGGGTGTGCTTGGTTGTTGAGAAAACTGTGAGAGGACGGGTGGAGAGTGAAATTTCTGGTCTTTTGTTTTGTGGGTATACATGTTTTTTGACTTTAATTTTGTTTTTTTGGGTGGGGGACAGGAAGATGATGGGTTAATATGGATTTTGAGATTTCATTTTTCTTTATTTTGATTCTGCGGGCTTTTTAGCAATAGGACATGATGACTAGGGCTTCATGTTTGATAATTTTATTTATTTGATTTGTTTTGGTGCCTTTAGGCTCAAACTGCATTGTATCTGGTTCAAATATTGTTTATGTTCTTGGGTTTGGAGATGTTGGTTGGGTCTGATTGGTTGCCCAGAAAACAGTGGAAAACGAAGCACTGATCTCTTACTTGTCGGGGAGAAAAAAAAAGATTAGGCAAATGGGTTTCGTGTTTTCTTTTCTTTTCTTTTTCTTTCCGTTGATTTTCAACAACCAAACAAGGCATTTCTGTCTAATATTGTCGAAATTTTATTTGTCTCATAAATTTAGGTTCATGTTTATACTTTTGGATTAGATTTTTGAATAATTCTCTAGAGATTTGGCTCTCTTTTTTGCCCTGGATAAACTCTTCCCTTTAAAGGGAAGAAAATTTTGGGGAATAATTTCTAAGTAAATCTCCTCCAACCTTTAATGTGAAAACGATTACGATTCCTGTGAATTTTGGAAGCTCTGTATTCATAATCTGATTGAGAAAAATGATTCTGGCAACTGATCAGTAGTTTTGAATAGGATGTTGGCATTATTCTGTAGCTTTCATAATTGATGAAAATAAGGGTCCCTGTGATCTTTTCTCGAATATGATGGGCTTTTTCCTTAAAACCTTTAACTGTATTAATGGATTGTAGATTGGCTGATTGAACATTTTCCAGGCTTTAAAAGAGTAGTTGTGGAGATGATGAAAATTCTGGATGGACTTTGGCAATGACAAATTAAGATGATTGTTAGCATACAGGTTGATGGGTGTAGGAGCTGTATCGTACATTCGAATGGGTGTGTCATTGGAGTGAAATAGGTTAGGCAAGTTTCGATTTCTAGGATTTGTACAATCTTTATAGAGAATACTGTTGATGATGATAAAAAAATTTACATTTTCTTGATAGATTTAGTTGTTTCTTGATTTTAGCTGACGGAGTGTTGGGATCTGGTACTTCACTCGTTTTAGCTGCAATGAATGGTGTTTGGTACTGATATCAAGTTTACTAGATTACATTATGTTGGCTTTCTTATGTTTTCTCTTATTTTTTCTATTTCAATCATTTCAAACTTTTCTACACCAAATACCTTTTTTTTTGTTACTCATACGTGCTTTTTCTTAATTGACTCCAATGGTTTCTTTCAGAGTGGCTCTAAAACTTGGACAAAGAAGAACTAACATTGCCTAGTGTGTCGGGATCCATTAAATGATGGCTGTTTGTATGCTTTGACATGGTGATTTTCTGCCACGAGAAATTGAACAAGGACTCATGCCATCTAGCAGACTGCCTAAAATGGAACCTAAAGCTATCAATGATGTTGAAGATATGAATGCTGCACGAAGAACTCAGCATGAGCTGTGGTCACTTGATGAAATTGATCCGAAAAAGGCAAAGTTGCCATGCTGCTTAGTTTGGACTCCACTCCCCGTAGTCTCG
Organism: Tetrastigma voinierianum; assembly: GCA_016808115.1. Classification (NCBI taxonomy): domain Eukaryota; kingdom Viridiplantae; phylum Streptophyta; class Magnoliopsida; order Vitales; family Vitaceae; genus Tetrastigma; species Tetrastigma voinierianum. The sequence continues at coordinate 27,333 of JAEQBH010006032.1, read as the reverse complement.
TGGTTGGCACCATTCATTGGACATGTGGGCATATGCCGAGAAGATGGAGTTATTCTTAGATTTTATGGACCCAATTTTGGGAATGTTAATGATTTTGCATTTGTGCTGTTGCAAGATACCTTCAACTTGATAGAGAGAAGGTACATTTTCATCAATGCTCTCGATTACTACTATTGTTTTATATTTTCTATCTGCGTGTGCATGTGTTGGTTTATTTTTAGGAAGACACTTTGCATTCCAATTGATGCCATTTAGGTCTTCAAAACTTAAAGATTCCATGAAAGAACATAACTCAGGAAACCCATTCTTGGAAAAACTTCGAACTGAAGGAGTTCTGTTGTTAGTTACATCCTCAATGTTAAGGGCCTTACTTTCTTTGTGTAGCTTCTATAGATATGATAAAAGTATTTGACTATCCAAGGAAATTTACTGTTAAAAAAATGTAAAATTTAACGGGTGCTTGTTGTTAGTCTTCTTGTTTAACCAAGATTTTAGCTTGAATTATCACTATATTAACTTTCATTTGTTTTACCTCTCAGGTTTATTTTCCTTAGTTTGGTTTTTATTAGGGGTGACGATTCATTCAAATAGGTTGTGTTCATTTTGTATCAAAACTTAGGTTGCTTGACTAAATAAACAACTGATACAAGATGCTTCACAACAATGGAATCTAAATATTAGCTAATTATTAAACAAATAACATATCATGTAATTCATTTGCTTTTTTTGATGAGTATGTGATTCATTTAGTAATTGATTCTCTTATTTAATGATTATGTCAAATTAGGGTTTTATTTACCAATATGATTCACCTTTCAACCTAACTGCCTATGAATCGATTGGCCTATTGTCGATCAATTAGATGAGTTAAATAGGTTATGGTTATAGTAAGGTTAGTTAGATGTTCATTGGGGATACACTCATTCTTTTGTTTCTAAAAAAAAAATGAAACTAATTGTAATTTTTAATAAAAATGTAAAACCAAAACCCTTAGAGGCTGACTTTAAATGAGCTAGGTTTTTAGAAACTCATTAAAAGATTGAGTCATTAAAAGATTTTTACTATCTTGCATTTTATTTTATTTTTTAAATAACTTTGATGCCAAGTACTTTTTGTATAAGAATTTTTATAAAAATATTAGATTTGTAAAATAAAAAATAAAAAGTGTATCCAAGAAAAAGCCTAAACAAGACCATTTAGGTAACATTTGTATTGTGTTGGTTCACCCAAATATAATATGCTTAGGAATTGGATTATATGCGTCAATACGAATTTGATTCAAACATGATCATCATTATCCCAACCCACAAAGAAAATGTTGGTTTGGAGCCATGTTGGTAAAAAACCTATCAAGTTATGGCATACCTAAGGCTTGTTTGTTTCTGTTTTTGAAATTGTTTCTGATAATAGTTTTGAAAACACAGAACACCATTTTGGTAAGTTTTTGAAAATTGTCTCTGTTCTCTGAATTTAATTGCCCTTGTGCTTTTCATAACAAAAAAACTAAGAATCTCCAATGCTCTTCCTGTTTTCTATGTTCTCTTTGTTTTTTGAGAACAAAAACAGTTTTAAAAAACAGGAGTCAAACAGGAAGTAAAGGTTGATGTCAACTACACTGAAACTAGGACTTTGGTTTTGTTGATGATTTCTTTTCTGCAATGTGTTGAAACAGTGCTGCTTTCCTCGAAACCTTGCCGGCCACACGTGCAAGAACGGCTACAAGCACGCAGAGAATGGAACAGCGATCACATGGGACGATGCCTTGCTCGCAGGCAGTCATAATTTTGGACACAGATCATACAACCTCTTCACCTGCAACTGCCATTCATTTGTTGCAAACTGCTTGAACAGGCTTGCTTTATGGTGGATCAAATGGATTGGAACATGATCGATGTGCTGCCCTCATTCTCTTCAGGGCCATTAAGATAGCATGTCGATTTTCTTCGAATATTTTCCCTTTCTTGCTGGTGCTCTGCTTAGGTATTTTAATGGCTGGATGGCCATTCTTGTTTGGGCTACTATCATTTTCTCTCCTACTTATTGGGTGGTTTCTTCTTGGTACTTACTGTTTCAAAAACCTGTTAGAATGTTGAATTGTTGGTGTGTCAATGAAGGATGAAAATATGTTTATGTGAAGCTTGACATTTTGTTTTTATGATTCCAGCTATTGGAAGAAATGCCCACAAAGCTAGTGAATAAGAGCTGTTTTCATATTAGTGTGTTTCTTGAAAGTAGCTTTGAAATTTGTTCTTTATTTTGCAGATCAAAATTTGTTTGGAGTCTTTTTTTTTTTGATGCAAAGAGATATGATATTACCACAGAAAAAGGGAGCCAAAGAGGCAGCCCAGCAATATATAGAAAAGAAAAGGGCAAACAAAAAATAACTTACCGCCTCCCAAAATCCAGGAATTCGAGAATACACAAAATAATAGAATGATCCATATCAAGAATTAACCAAGCTCGGGATGATAGAGAGCTAATAAAAGAGAGTTTCAGCTTCTTGTAGGAGAAAGTAGCATCTTCAAACACAAATTTGTTTTTTCTTTCCAAAAACATGTTTAGTAATCAAGAATATTATTCTTTTGCAATAACAAAAACTTGGGCAAAAGGTTTTAAATATATTCTTCGTCTAAACAACTCTAAAAATGATAACATCTTATATTAGTCCTAGAAATTTTTGTTTGCAGGAGAAAAAAGGAATCTTTAATTTGTTTTAAAAGAACAAGTCTTTAAAAGTTACATGTTTTCAAACTGTTCTAATCTTTAGAATACAAACTCTTTCCCAAACTAGCATAGAATCCAAATGGGACATAAAACGAAAATAAATTAGTGTCATATCTGAAGGGACAGAAGTAAATGAAATGGTCTAGCCCCATAATGGTTTCATGTTGTGCATTGTCCGGATAATTATGGCTACATTATTAGCTGGGGTGTAAATGAGTCAAGCTACTCGAGCTCAACTCGTAGAATACTCGAATTTGATTTAAAATTAATCAGCCTGTTCTCAGCTCAAATAGTTCAAGTAGCTTATTAAGTCCGTAGTTTGGAGTGATCATAATACCTAACTCGAGTTGCTCACTCTAACTTAATCAGCTTTTACTATTTTATTAATCAAGTTCAAGTATAATTATTTATTAATTTTTAGTTTATTCGAGCTTTGTCAAGTTGAGTTCGTTCGAGTATCTTTCGAGTTGAATTTCAAATATCTAAAAAAAAAAAAAAAAGGCTCGATCAAGTTTGAGCTTCAAGCTTTTTAATCGAATCACACCCGAGCTTGACTTTATATCGACTTGACTCGACACACCCCTGGCTCATGACATCTAACAGCACCCAAAAATCCTACAAATTCTTCTCCTAAAAAAAACTCAACATTGATTAGTCTGTTGAGAAGCACAAAACAGAGGCCAAATTGATATCAGAACCACATTAATTAACCAGCTAATTCGTCAATTGCCATGGCAAATAACAGTCTGAGCTGCATGTCATGATCAAACACAGTAAATGAACAGAGCATCATCCTTTATTTTCTGATGCATTATCCAACATTGCAAAATGATTAAATACATAATAAATTACCAGTTGTCTTCCTATTTCCATCATCATCTTAAATTTCTGACAGAGTTCTTCACTTCATCATGCGCCATACTTTGGGGCCTTCCACAGTTTGAATGCTACCTCATGCAGAAACCTGTCTGCTGGTATTGTAAGATTTCCCCCATTCTGCATTAGAAAGACTTTAACACTCAGTAAAAAAGTTCAGAGACATCTTACAACCTACAATAAACATGTTGGGAGAAACCTTAACGGTATGTTTGGAATTCGGAAAGTACTAAAGGAAGAAAATAGTAGAAAATCAAGGAAAGAGAATTTCGAGGAAGATAAAATATAGGTATAAACTTGATAAATTAATTCTATATATTTATTCATACTCATTTTATTTGTTTCTTTATGTTATATAAGGACTGAGAAATTTAAAAATATGTAAAATTTTAAGCAATTTTGATTATATTTGATTTTCTTTTATATTTTTCATGATAAACCAAACATTAGAAAATTATTTTCCTTAGTATTTTTTTTTCTTTCCTTGGTACTTTCTAGGTTCCAAACAAACCCTAAAGGAAAAAACATCGGGAAATTTTTGAATGCATAACTCATATAGAGATGCCTATAACACACCGAGTTCAAGTGGTTAAAAGCTCAAGCTGGCATAAGAAGGGGAGGGGTCCAAGGTTCGAGTCCCAGTCTGGACAAATTTGTAAGGAACATAATGGGCACGATATAACGCAGCGACATTGTCAAAAAAAAAAAAAAAAAACTCATATAGAGATTTAAGAAAAGCTTAGAACACTATATCGTTGTTTTCTAAAACTTGTCTTGGTTATTTGAATATTGTGTTTACTATGTTCACTGTGTTTTCATAACAAAAAAAAAGGGTCAAACATGTTCTCCCAATTTCTTGTTCTTGTTTTGAAGAACGTAAAATAGTTTTCAAAAACTATAAACTATCTGCACTTTGTTTCGATAGATGCATACCGACATCTAGTACTACCAAAAGCTCCATATTTTAGCAAGGATGATGATGGGCAATACCAGTACTACAACCAATTCAACTGTATAAAACATCTTATGATCATCTCATTACCTCCTTAAAGTCCTCAAAAGAAAATGTCTTTGCCATATCTTTGCGAGTTACAGCATACTGCCACTGAGTAATTAGCATTGGGTAATGGTGCCTGTTGATGAAAAATATTAGCTGGGCTATAATATAATTACACATTAACTTTTCAAAATCTCCACGAGTTTATGAGTGACACTTATCTTAGCAACGAAGGGCATTTTATCCCTCGTAGTTGAAAAAATGGATTCCTCCGACATTGATGGGAGATTCAATTAAATTTTGATGGTTCAAGAATTAATAATATAAGTGCTTCGGGCTAGGTCATTAGAAACTCCAATGGAACCATTAAAATAGTAAGAAGTAGACATTTAGGCAACGCTTCGAGTATTATTGCGGAGTGTGTAGCTTTGAGAGATGACGTTCTAACTGCAATTTACAATGGTTTTACAAACTTGGAAATTGAAGGAGATTCCAAAGTAATTATAGATTATTATAATAGAAGAAGTAATTCACTTAGTTCAATTATTCTTCTAATGGAGGATATTTTGAGACTTTCAAGATCTAAATATTTACAATTGTGGTCATATTTATAGAGAGAAGCTACTAGAACAACAAATTTGTTTAGTTAAGAAAATAGCTATAATATTAATCCTAATATTTGGTGCTCAGATTTTCCTAGGGACGTTATAAAATTTGGTTTTGAAGATTATTGTGGTTTATCGTTCAATCGTATGTGTAAGTTTCTTTATTCGTAGTCTTTTTTCACCAAAAAAAAATAAAGCAGTTAAAGGAACCAACAAAATTCTACTTACCTAACGTTGTTCCGTGGATTCCCTCCCTTCATGGTGTAACTTTGACGAGGGAAAAGCAATGAAAGATCAGAGTTGTTCTCATCTTTGGTGGCTAAAACCGATAAACTGGTATCATCGTCCTTTGAGACAGCTCCATAACTCATCACAAGGGATAAGTGCAGGCGGGAACCAATCTCGGATCCAGGTGAGACCGTTTGCATTATCCTACCAACCAAACCATTGATGTATTCTATGTCATCGGCAATTATGTCCATCTGATCCTTTGTCTTTTTTCTTGGCTCCACATGCATGAAAACTAAAATCAAACTGGCTTGTTTCTAATGCTTTTCCTTCTTGAAATCCAAGCAGCTTCAGTGATTCGAGGTCACAGCATCAACCAGAGGCCTGAAAGAGGATGCTTGTTTTTAAGCATCTCATCAGTTTGTACACAGTAAAGCCAAGTTTGCCACCAAAAGATTTCAAATTTGAATGGTTTGTGACTATAGCAGCCTTCATTCCCATGAACCTGAAGTTGAATAAAGATGCATGTTGAGTCGTATGATCAACGAGTAGATATGTCTACATTTTTGTTAACTGATAAGAATTTGTGAAAATCAACAGGAACATACCCCTCTCTGATATGGCTTGGCATCAAACACTTGTTGGCCTTCCAAATTAGTAGTGAGTTCCTGCATTCTGGGGAAAAAAAGGAACCATCATTTAAACATGTCATCATTTAAACTGAGAGTTTGTGGATCTTACCACACCAAGAGAAGCTTCACATGAATCCAGCAGTTGTGCAAACTCTAACTATTCTCTCATCCTCGGTTTCTGCAATCTAAATCCAAGTGAATCCCAAAAACAGTACATGAGGTATCTACATAATGCCGATAACAACTTTCAAGAATGAATCAAAGACAAAGACAGCAAATCTTTTTCAACTATGGGAATGTTGGATGAAAAACTGCCGACTTAAAGGCTCATGGAAATAAGTCTCTATGGCATATGCAGAAACGTCAACCATATGGAAAAACTTGGGGCAGAGTGACAAACTGCCTCAAGTGACAAACTGCAATTGATATGTCAACATATCCTAGCGAAACAACTTTCAATAGGGGATTAGAAATGCATATGCATAGAAACATAAGAATAGGTCTGAGTGCAGAAAATAAGAGTAATCGTTGATATTCCCTGTGACATTTCCAAGAACTTATTGATGAAGCTTTTTATAAAGTTATAGATATAAAATCTCACTTAACCAAGATACAACTAAGGCTACATAATGAAGTAGGGTTAGTGTTAGAATATGTCTCAAATTCCTATTTAGTATTAATTCCTTTTTGTAAAGAATATTTTATAGGATAATTCCTAATTATTAAATTATTGTAATATGAGGTTTCCTTATAGAATAAGGAAAGTTATTAGGAATATCCCTATAAATATTCTAGGTCATGAGGGGAAAAAGTTATGAGAGAGAAGGACTTCTAAAGACAAGGGCAAAGACGTAAGGGTTTTGTGGATTCAAGTTTATCGGTGCATTTTCTCTTGGTATTGTGGGCATCTTAGGGTTTGGATCAGCGATTTTTCCTAGTCGTCATAAAGACGCTGATACCCAATGTACTCGGCTTTTAAGAATAGTGTAAAGATTCTTACTCATCCGTGATGCACTGATAATTGGTCGAACCCACGTTAGCATTAATTACTTTATCTTTGTGTTCTTGGAATTGATATTCTTGTGCATCAAACCTTCCGCTTTTCATAACAATTAGCATCAGCAATGCGATAAACAAATGGAGCCAGATTGCTTATTATTTCTGTTTGCGTGTGAATGTGCAATATTGAACCACATAACAAGGATGAGAAGAAGGTAGAGCAAAAACCCCAAACGCTACATAAAGGAAGTTATCATCTAACATATTCCTTTAAGCAAATACACTCATGCATGCCTTCAGATATGAGCATTGTTGGAACATGAATTTTAAAATATTCCTTGTTTTAATGCTTAGTTGGTTAATTATTTCACAGGCGCCTAGCAAGATTGGCAGCAATGGTACTCAATAGGCATGCGTAGGTTAGTTAATGACTTGCTATTGTTGTTCTCTTTTTCTAACAATGTCCTTTGATTAGTTTTAGTAGAAAGGAAAGCGGGGTGGCTTTGGGAAATAAAAATGGTCACATGATAACAATTATAATTCTTCATATATAGGGTAAAAATAGGAAGGCATCAAGTTGTTTAGGTTGAACTTGGTGAGACTTGAGACACGATTGGATTTTGGAGGGTTTGGACAATGCTTTGATTACTCCAGTTGGATTTAGGTCAGAAAAATCGACACAACCAGAAATTGGTTGGACAAGGGTTAAGACAGTATATGATCCGACTGCATCTAACAAATGCTCTTTTTATGGTGGTAACAACAATCATTAAAGATGGCACATTATCAATTTATTTATGATCGGTTTGAAAAGCAGTTACACCTGAAAGTTACAATGGAAATAGAATATCACAACTAACCTAATATTCTACCTTATAGTATTCTTCCTAAGAAGAAAGGAAATTCCTAGCAGCTGCCACCTTCCTCCTTTCTCTCTTCTCCCATAGTATCACTTTAGGGTAAAAACCACACCTCTTCTTTCTTCACTAGAAGGAACTTCTCGTTTCATCAATTACTTCATGATATCATACCATTTTTCACAAAAAGCTCCAAACAGAAGAGCATCATGTGTCGTTCATGTTATCAACCAATGATACAGCTTGAACCACATAACGGAGCTATCTAGCATAAGTTTTACACACACACAGTCAGGATGAGTCAAGATCTAAATTGAGATTCTAAGCCCTAAGCTCAATTCAACCTACTAGAGTTGCTGACTAATAAATAGCATAAGTAAAATTATCAGGGTGACCAAAAAGGATCAGCAAAAACCTGTCCACTTATTATACTGAGCAGCATATGTAGCATCATCGCTATGGGTAATAATATATCTAGTAAGTGAGTTACTGCATTATATCCAGTAAACTTCTCTCTTCTCTGCCTCTTATTGATGAATAAATAAGAATACTACAGGAGAAGAACCAAATTGGGGTGCAACCATTGTACAAAGAACATTTTTCATCTACTGCTAAACATTCATGCAGTCAGACAGGTATGAAGCACCAGACCACCCCCTTTTTGCCATACGTAAAGTGCAGTGATACACCACTGCAAACAAACCATGGAGCAAAACATTTTGGAGTAGTAACTCAAGACTGTCCAGACCATTAAAATTCTTCTATTGCATCCCATCCAAATACAACCAAACATGGAAAATCTGCACTCTCTATCACAAGTTACTTTAGTGCTATATTGCTCTCAGTTAAATGAGTTGAAGCATTTAAATACCATATAAACATGAAGGGTTCCAATTAGCAATAGATTCACTCAGTTAAAAGACATAAATCTGTAATTTTCAGCATAGATTGTTTAAAGTATCTAATATGCTTTATTAAATAAGTTGAATTCGATATAATTGAACATTTAAATACCATATAAACATAGAAGACATTCAATTAGCAATGGAATCACCAGTTAAAATCATGGAATCTGTTTCCAAGTATCTTATATGCTTTATGGGCAGTTGTTATTCTCATGAAAACAATTAATTTTCACATAGATCTTCAATCTTCACCTGATCAAGGTCGCCTTTTGGTTATTTGGAAAGTTCCAATCTATTCCTGTATTGATTGTAGAGTTTAGAATCCATGGAATTCAAATTACCAAAACCACTTTGCAATTATATCAAACAAACTGCATGTTTGGAACAGATCTCGATTCCATCCAACCAAGCAAGGTCTTCGGTTAACTACCTAATTGGACGAAAACCCAAACCATAGAAGTGCTCCTTTTGGAATACGAACTCAAATATATTACGAAATCACGAAATACCCCGTGTCAATAAGGATACAGCTCCATTTAAATTTCTTTTCATTTCTCAGCAACCAAACAGAGGTGTGGGTTACTAGGAATCGGCATGAAACTGAAAATAGCTCACAATTGGGCCTTCTAACAAGATTTAAAAACAAACCCACATCATTTTCTCTCCCTAGGTATTTTCAGACTAACATTCAATATATCGATCCCTACTCTTAAGTGTGAATGATGATAGTAAATGCCAAACCTGAAGGAGGAGAATTGGAGAGGGACAAGAAACCGCAAATGCCTCGGGACGCGAGATCATGGAGGTGGGTGTGAGACGGGTTTATGAAGCGCGCCAAGCCATCTCCATACAGCACCAATCCTCGGCTCGGCTTGTCCGCCATTTCCGTCTGCAGATTGAGATCGTTGAGAACCAGGTAAGGGAGATAGCAAAATTCAGACTTTCCGGCAGGTGAAGTCTGGGAAACGATTTTCGGGAATCGTATTCCTATCAAAACGACACAGTTTGCGTTTTGGCAACTAATCAATTAAAAAATTAAATCCTTTTAAAAGTTAGGAATAATTAGTAACTGTTATTATAAATAATTTTTAAGTAATTAATTAAGAAACTCTTTTTCTCCCAACTTTCCTTTTTAGTCGTTCATCTCGTTAAGCATGTGGTGATTTTTGGTATGCCTAAATCATCCTTCTATATATCTTTTTATTAATCTATTTCTTAATTAAATGGTTATTCTATATAAGTCTAGGTTTTATTAATAAAATAATTATTCCACATAAATTAGGTTTTATTTACTTTATCTTGTTATGATGACTTGTGTTTATCATCTTATTACCGCATTTTATTTGCTTTTAGACTAACAAAACAAGATAAAGACCACAAATCATATTATAATCATTAATATATTACAAAATTAGAGTTATTGATATTCTAATCACTATATCATTATTAATTATTATATTATTAACTTGAATATTAATTCATCCTTTATGATTTAGTAATTTAGTATTTATATTTCTATAAATGTATATATTAGTTTGAATCAATAAAATTATTTTATTTTAAAAAAAATAAAAAATAAAAATATATACCAAGCTTTTACTGACCAAAATGAAAAGTTCATATGGCCTAAGAAAATTTTGTTCTCTCACTAGTTCTATAAAAAATTCTTGAGTTGCCTCGCTTCATAACATGTGTATGAAACTTGAGATGAGGTCAACACTGACTTACACGAGGTTTCCTATGCAAATGGCAAAGGCAAATATGTCTATTCACCCACCGGTGGTTTGCAAACTGATGTCTCTCTCTTTGATCATCCCGATCATCTGTCCCACACGATCATCAATCTGTGGTGTCGTCACACTTATCGTCATCTGCCATGGCGACTGGTTTAGGTAGCACTTTGAGGTGTGGATGCCGCCAACAGGCTGCCGATTCCGCCGTATAAGTTCTTGCGTCCAATACAAGAGCAGCTCGCCCGTAGTAGCGTGGCCAAAGCAAGTCGCGCAGTGTGGATAAGCTGACCCACAGAGACGGAGTTGTTCAGAAAAGAGGGGTTGGGGAAGTTGAAGAGAGAGAGAGAGTTGGTAGATAATTGATCACCTCGATGAATGCTCGGCATAGTGAGAGGAAAAGGATTCGTTTTCTCTGAGCATTCGAGAAGCGTTGTATCTCAGTAAGGAATTGGAAACAGCCTGCAGTTTCTTGATCAGTTCTTGGGCAAGGACGGGTTTTAAGCTTACTGGAGCGCAGGGCCTTAGCTCGTTCATGGCGGCGGATACACCTAGAACATTTGCGGAGAGAGGTGGATGAATCGATAAGTTTTAAGAGAAAAAAATATATGAAAAAAACTGAGGGCATGTTTGATTGAAAACTGTTCTTGACAACAGTTTTTAAAAAGTACTATTAACACAATTTTAGATCTTATTTAGTTCCTATTAAAATCGTTTTTTACGTTTTAAATAAAGGGTATCAAGACAAACAGTGGGAAACAACTTTGGTTCCCTTTTTTTTTTTTTTTTTGTTATGAAAAACAGATAAATACGTAAAACACTAAATTCAAATAATAAGCGCCATAAAAACACCGCGCCGCTGTCTTATTCAAAATCGTTGCTCTCAAAAAAATGTTAAAAAATAAAGAAAAACACGCCGGCTTCGCTTTTTTGAAAAACATGGACCACAGAAAACACTGAATCTAGAAAACAAGAAGAATTTTCAAAAATTGCGAACCAAACACGTCAGCGCTCTCTTTTTGAATTTAGTGTTTCAGATTCGCGCTTTAAAGTTCTAAAACCAAACGCAGCTCTTATTTTTCTCTTGCTGGGCATGTTCAGCTCGTTAAAAAACTGCTTTTTGGGAACAGTTTTTGATAATAAGTTTTCTTGAAAATTGTTTTTGTTTCCTAACTTAGTGTTTTGTGTTTTAGAACAAAAACTACTGAAACTAGAACAAAATAGGCACCAAAGACTGAACTTGTTTGCATAGTTCTAAGATGAACTTCAATAGGAAAGAGAACTTACCGTTAACAAACACGGCAAGGGGTGGATGCTCCATTAAATAAGAGGGGGGAGTCACATCGTCCTGGGTTTCTTCACCTACACTACCAGAAGGGAAGCCGACTACCGGCAATGGAACCCAGCGATGTGAATCCAATACCAACTGCAGTAATACAAGAAATCGAGTTACCAACTGGAGGATACAAATTTCACAGACTGATGACTTTTAAAGGAAAGTTACTAACTCAACTAGAGATATAAATGAGTTTCTGCTACTGATCTTTAACCTTTAGAATACTTGAATTTGACTCAGAATTAATCAGCTCGAGTAGCTTGTCGAGCCGAGTTCGAGTATCATAGTACTCAACTTGGAGCTACTCTCGCAAGTTTAATTCAAGTCGAACTCGAATCGACAGCGAAGTCGAAGTTCGAGTATAATTATTTATTAATTCTTTATTGATTCAGCTTTTATCGAATCGAAGTTCGAAGTTTCTCGAAGTTTTATCGAATCGAGTTCGAGTTTCGAGTTTTTTAATTGAGTCGATCAGCGCAAATTGCATTGACCCGACACAATTACACCCTCAGTAAGCTCAAATACATGTTTCCTACAAATACAAAATCATATATAGGATGATTTAGATTTAGATTTTATCATTTGTATTATTTAGACAGCTGTACTCACATTTTGAGAATAAGTTAAGAACTGCCCTGTAGAGGTGGTCAAACGGAATTGGTGAAGCAAGAAAGGTGCTTGTAGATCCTTAATTATATTTAATGAAAAAATTTAAGGATACACTTACTCTTCAAAAAGAGATGGAAGCAAGCCCCTGAAAATCCAGTCCAACCCAAATCCAAGTCCCATTGCACAATACTGTCCATAACATACATGAGTAAAAGTAGTCAAATTCTGGGTAGAAGAAGGATACTTCTTACATGTGAAGCTACAGCACAACCACTACATTGTATGATTTGAACTCTAAAACATTAAGAGAAGAAAGAAAAAGCAAAAACCGTAATTTACAAAATCCATTTTCTAAGGATTACCAATGCAGACTGATTTATACAGCAATGAACTTGCTTTTATACACCTATAGGTACTAAGTGGAATGGGTTCTTGTCCCAATTGTGTCAAGCTAAGTTAAAGTTAATGTTAGGTATGTTAATCATGCCTCTAGGTATCCAACTTCATAAAACCACGAATTCTGCATGTTTGGCAAATCACAGAAGACCCCAAAAAAACAGAGGATAATGTAATGCAGAAACAGAGGGCCTGTTTGCTTACTCGCTTTCTGAAAACATTTGCCTAAAACACAGGACAAGAAAAATGCGAAACACGTTATTTTCGCTTGTTTTTCTGAAAAACATAAAAACACAAAAAATACGAAATTTAAATAATAGATGCATATAAAAGCTACAACATAATGTTCACCATGTACTGGTCCATGATATTTGACAAAGACCCGCCTTCAGTTATCTTGGGAGTATGACTTTCAGAGTTCTAAGGTGAGACGTTATCTGATGCATAGCCCAGCTAAAAAGAAGTCCACCATCATAGTTTTCGCCCTGACGTGGTCAAATGCAAAATATGGCTCCAGCATTACACAACATCAAAGAGATGTGTCCTCTGACAGGCTACCATCCCTTAAGTAATCATAAGCATTTTTTTATCCAAATCATCAAGAATTTTAGTAAGCTATGTTGTCGGCATCTCAAAACTATGTCATATAAAACATCTTATTAAAAGCACGCAAAAAGTATCTATCAGAAACATGACATGTCCATGAACAAAGAGAATTCAGAAATACCTGGGTAAACGTGATCTCAAACTCACATATCAAATACTCCTATTCACGTAAATATCCACACTTAAGCATTCAATCTGTAACTGCAAGACATATATATCCAGAAAATGTTGAAATTTCTAATCCATGTCTTAGTTATCCATAATTGGAGTCACATGCGTGATGTAGGCATACCAGAATATTTGATCGGTTTCTAGATAAGAAGCTGAGAAGAAGAGATTGGTCAGTTCTGCCTAACTTCTGCAGCCAGTGCTTGAATGACTAAATCTTTACAAAACAGGCAATAGTCAGTTAAATATTTGAGGCTAAAACAAATATTACTTGGCAATATATGAGAAATAGCCTACTTTGGGTATTGTTGAAAGTTTGTAAAACAAAAGCCTCTAAATCAAGAGCTTCATCATACTACACCACATATCTGCATGAAAGACAGAATTAAAGAAGTGTTCCACATTTTTCTTAGGTATGAACTGATGAAGCATTCCCAAAGATATTATATAAAATGGAAGAAAGACAAGCAACAGAAAGAATGAAAATAGCCACAGGAAACAGAGGATTTCAAATCAATTAACGAGGATCCCAAGTCTCAGAAATAATGAAACTGAAAATAAAATTTACAATTGATAGTTGTGATTGTTTGATTGAAATCAAGCAAACCAACTCATAGAATTAGAGGCATACAGATTCTAGAACCTGTAGATCAGATTCTCCATGAACATTTCATCATGTGGCTTTACAAGTCAAAAAGCGATCAGGGAGCCATAACATTTTTTCTACCTTTGGAAATAAATTATAGGTCACATAAAAATAAGAGGATCTAACAAAAGCAATAATAATATCAGTGATTGATCAAACAAATATAGTAACAAGGCAAAAGGATTAGTCCTAACATCATCAAAGCTTTGACACAACCAAAACAGTTTTGATGCAAAATCATAGTTGTGTCCACTTTAAAATAACAAAGATGAAAATTATAAATCTGCCTTTGTTTTACCTCTGAAAGACAGAAAATTACTCCCCATTCCTAGCGAATCAACAACTCTGTCCAGACCTCTAAAACTGGGGGCATTATGACAGTATGATCAAGTGTACACCCTATTTAAATTGAATGTGTCAGAATGATGAATTATTACAAACATAATTCTAGATTCTTACTCATTTGAGGAGCCAGACTAAGTCATAATCCTAACTATTAGATTTTTCTTATTTCATTGGTTAATAAGGAATGCATGAAGTATAATGTTGATAGGCAAAAGGTTTGATATACTTAGTAAATATCATTTTCATTTGATAAGTAGTACTTAGCAAATATCATAGACCATTTAAGACCCTAGTATGCTAATGTTTCTAATTCTAACAAGTGATGTTTATTAACTTTTTCAAACACATGTGTCCATGAGCTGAGGAATTTCAAGCAAGTCAAGCAAAGTAATTATGATTGGCTAGTAAATGTCTGTCTATCTTTTCTCTCCTCCAAAATCTGTTCTAGACTCAATGAATTATAAACCAGATGTCAGCTTTTGGTATTTCATTTATCTGCAGATAGGAAAACCAGCACCATTAGGATCTGATCTACTTAAATTCTTCCTTGGTTATATAGAGGCATGAAAGATAGACATAACCCAAGTGCAGTATATGGTTTTATGGTTGACAAACAAAAATCAAAATAAAATAAATAAATAAATACACCAAAATAAATAAATAAATAACAGTACCAACATTAAAACCATCAATACACCAGCATATTACATCAAAAATTCCCATATCGAGGGTTTCACAATGCAAAGTGGATTCCATTCAAGAGCGTTCTAATCTTTTTAGCCATTCAGGTGCTGTAATCTTTATACTATCAGGCTTGAAATTGTGCTTTATCAGCAAACAAAACTTTACCCTATGTCTTACTCTCTCTCGCTTTTAATGGACTTCATCAATTATGTGTTTCTCTTTTATCCCCAACAAGTACTTCTCAACAGATACATAACCTATCAACCAAAGCAACAATCCTACATCATCAAAGAAACAAACTATACAAAAAAAAAAATAAAGAATAAACTAACTGATATGAAAACAATGTTTACCAGAGACTTAGGGGCCATCCACAGAAGATACTTCCTCTCGAATTGCCAATAATGCATCAGCAGCAGAAATGAATGCACGGTAATATTAATGTTTGCCTTCTGTATTGTCATAATCTGCCTGCATCAATCTAAGAAGTCTGGTTCTGCAAAAGAAAAATAGTAATAAGAACATAAGCTCAACCATATTTCAAGTACAGAAACATTGAAATTCAATAAATGCTGCTGATGAGCAAAGTTCCAGGAGAATTGATAATTAGAATTATTATTACAACCAACCTGGCATATATGATTCCAAGTTTTCTTTCTTTTTACTGAAATTTCTTGGGCAGCAGACAAGAAGGTAAATGCACACATATGAAGAGAAGAAATAAAGAAGAAACTAGCATATGCGTGTAAGTGAGCTTGTGTTAAAAGGTGCAAACAGCAAGACACTGAATAGAAACTCAACGAATTATCTCAGATCTGAATTTGCAATATGACCAACCAATGCTCCATTTAGTTGGTTAGAAAGTTGTCCAAAACTTGAAATCCTAAACCACCATTCTCAAGTTCCAATCAAACATGCCACAGGACCCAAAGTTTTCATTTCCTTGTTTCCTACAGGGACCTCAGAGCAGATCCCCAAACCCATCAACAGAAAGTAACCCATCACCTCAATGCTGATTTGGCTACTGAGAAATCATAAAATGAACATAAGAAAACTTGGTATCTTAGGAACAGAAAATCAACCACAAGAAGTCCTACATTCTTAAAAGCTTTCATTCTTTCCCAAGTTTCAGAAACTTATGTAATGAATAGGAAAAGCTTACCATTTATTTTTCAGGCAAGATCCTTGAAACAACTCTTCACTAATTTGGTAAATGAAAATTCACAAAGCAATTACATGATTCTAAGTTATTCATTTTCTTTAGATCTCTCAGAAAGTCATTATATTGAATGAATGACCTTAGTCTAATATAGTTCCTGTTCGATAACTATTAGCAATAGATACAAATCAAACAGAATTGAATTTTCCAGGTAGCTGACAAAATCGTAAAGAAAACAAAACACAATCCTGCACAACACAGAACTCAACAAATAATAAATGTCCTCATTTCCTCTCTGTACTTTCAACCATAAGTCTAATATAACTTGATAACTAGCAAATAGACAGATAAAATTAATTGAATTTTCCAGGTATCTGACAAATCATAGAAAATAAACACAACACACACCAACAGCAATAATGTCCTCATTTCTCTGTACTTCAAATCCGCTAAGTCTAATATAGTTCCTGTTTGATAACCAGCAAGAGATACAGATAAAGGAATTATATTCTCCAGGCAGCTGACGAATCGCGAGAAAATAAAACCTCAAATCATAGATTTAAATACACAACTCAAAAGTTACCGCCCATTTCCTCTGCAATTTCTCAACCACATTAAGACTCCACTTATAATTCGCTTCTGCAGAGAATCAGAAACTGAATAGACACGAAAGAAAAGGAGAAGAGGAGGTAGAAGCACCTTGTGTGGAGACGATCCAGTGTGAAGCTGGGAGAGGAGCTCGAGACATAGGGTTGTTGAGGAGACGGAGGCGAGGGATGGAGAGTACCCATTGGAGAGGCGTTGTCGGCAGCTTGTAGTCCATCGTCGGCGGAAGTGGATGGAATCGTTGATTGATTAAGGGTTTGATCTGTGCATAGATGCAGATCCGAAGACCAAACCGCACCTGTCTTCGTCAGTCCAGTCTCCGGTTCGGGAACCGGGTGTCGTTTTGGTGAATAAAGATAAACGACGTCGTTTTTGCGTTATAAACGAGAAACTTACAGATGCGTCCTACGCAGGAATACGAAGACACAAAACGACGTCGCCAAAGCGTGTCTTGGAAACACAGGTACGAAACGACGTCGTTTGAAATGAGAATTAATAAATTAAAAAGGGATTTTTATGATTGCTCATCTACGTTTTAAAACTGCTATAAAAAAACTGATAACAACAAAATACTTAGACATGTTCGGTTCTTGGCTTTTTTAAAAAAAACCATAAAAGAATATTACAAAATACTAAATTGGGATACACAAGAGCTTTAAATAACATCATTTTTGTGTTCTTTATGTTTTCAAAAACAAAAACAACATACCTTTCTCTATTTTGCTCTATGCTTTATGATGTAGCTTTTCAAAATTTCAAATACACTCTTAAGTGATAATCGTCTACTTGTCTTAAGTGGTATTTGGTTGAGTTAATTATCAGAGATGATAGCTAATTCATCTTTCTAATCAAGCTTCTTATATATCGTTGCAGATAGATTTAATTTGATAGGAAAAAGCTATTGATCACATCTTGTTCTGATCCACTCTTATTAAAATACCAAAATTATATAGTTCTTATACATTGCTTGGTATAGACTCTTAATTTGATAGGAAAAAGCTACCGATCACATCTTGTTCTGATCCACTCTTATTAAAATACCAAAATTATATTTTTTATCATTTTCTCCTATTTAAAAAAAAAAAAAAAAAGATTATCAATTAGACTTATATAGTAAATTAACTTTAATCATTATATTGTTAAACTAATAATTTATAATCGCTACCAACTATTAACTGAACTAAACATGGGACTATATAAAATTTTTACGTAAATCAACATACAAAAAATTCATATTCAAAATTATAACCCTAATTTGACAAATATAACCTATTGTCTCAATTCAAAGCAACTACTTGGTACCAATGAGGATTCTTGAGTTAACAGTATCCTTCAACTTAGCCTCAAGTCAAACTACAGAACAAAAGAAAATTAAGAAATCCCATGAATTTCAGAAATTAGTTTAAAAGACCTTTTTTAAATTGAATTTCAGAAATCTAAAACCTTACCAATTTATGCAAATATTTTGGACAAGATCTCATTATTCTCTCAGAAAATAACTCGCTCTATTAAACATACAAATATATAAGATTATAAAAGGTGCATTTTTGTCTAAAAATGTTTTTATTTTCCAAGAAAAAACATGGAAATGGTAAAGTTTACAAAATGTTAGAGATCATTTGGGAAGTTATTTAACCAAATATTTAAGAAGAAACACCTTATTTTCTCCCATGATTTCTTTTCTTTTATCTTGGGAGATTAAATAATCCGGCCTGGCATACAGCATACTTCTGTTTTTGAACAGCTGGATTTGAATCTATTAAGACTCATATCATTCACTTCATGTTTTCAATTTGAAAATCTTCATCTACGCAGAGTCAAAAGAACACATACACATTGTTCTTCTCAAACTTTCTGAAAATAATTTACATAACCCTGCTTTAAATGAATGACAAATGTTAATATAAGCATACTTTAAGACCACTGAAGCCTTGATTATGTTATGAAGCCGTAACTTAGTAATATGGACTTAGAAATGATCATTACAAACTTACAACTCGGGGATGGTATGGTCAGCCCCCAAGGAAACGAAATGATCTGATATCATTATTACAACTGAAACTGGCCCTTAAGTTTCAAGAATGTTATATGAGCCCAATCGATTATAAACCCATGAGGTCATGGCTGTAACTTGACAATGGGACTCAGAATGATTACAGATAAGCTAAACATCTTTCCATGGATCAAACAACCAACAAGAAAAAGGAAATGTGTTTCATATTATTTAGAGAGGCAAGAAACAAAACCAGAAATTGTAATAACAAAACGAAAAAGTACCAGTCTTTTCCCTCCCCCACTATTTCTAATATCCTCTGGAAATCCACCTTGTAGCCTTTTCATCTTGCTCTCCACCATTTACAGCTCCCTACTCCTCACCAGCAAAGAAACATAGCATTCAAGGAGAATGCCATAAATAGGAAGAATGCAGAGAAAGAAAGAGAGAATGAATCAGAGGCATAAAAATAGTAGTAAGGATAGCCATAATCAGGCTGCCCCCCCTTGGCAGGCGGTACAGGCAATGAAGGGATGCTTATGTAGTTGAAAGGAGGTGGTGGAGCACCCCATGAGAAGTAAAAAGGGGGCGAAGGAGGTGGCGGTGATGGCGGTGGCGGTGGCGGGAGTGGGTGTGTCCAAGATGGGGCAGGAGGAGTGGTGGGGTGGTGGTTTGTACTCTGAAATGGTGGAGGTGGAGGAGAGCAAATGACAGGACAAGAATAGCACAGTCACTGATACATAGTAAACCAGAGGGTGGAAGTGGAACTACATTTGATCCCCATTGCTACTACGCAAATATTGCCGTTCACCATAGTCCCAATTCTCAGGAGCCAAACAGACCATTGTTTTCTCAGGGATGATGCTGCATCCTTGCCATGATCCATTTCATTTGCTAGGAGGAAAACAAAAACAAAAAAAAAAAAAAAAAAAACCAAGTTGGTGTGTTGTGGGATTTGAGGGAATGACTCAAAAACCAGTCATTCTTATCTGCATTGTGACTTCATGGTGACTGATCATCATCTGCCAAGAAAATGGCCCCCAATAGATGCCTTTACCCTACCTTTGAAAAGAGTGATCTAGATGCTTCATTTTTTTTTTCCTGAAGTGTGATGTTTGCTGTAAAGGATGACAGTCACTTTCACTCTTTTCTTTCTTTAATCTGTAAACGAAGGGTCTCATCTACCATGCCTAAAGACTACTGATTTTTTTTCACCATTCTGTAATTCTGGGCTTAAATCAATTGTCTTCAAATTTTATATACTAAGGGCTTGTTTGTTCTTGTTTTTGAAAATTGTTCTTCATAATAGTTTTTGAAAACACGAAGATATTATTTTGATAATTCTTCTTGAGAAGCTACTCTTCTACAAATTTAGTATTACATTCTACATGTTTCTGTAACAAAACAAGCTGGGAATCGAATATATTTTCAGTGATTCCTTTTTGTTTTTCATATTTTTAAGAATAGAAAATAGTTTTTAAAAATATAAATCAAATTGTTCTAAGGAGTTATTTTTCTTCTAATTTGATAGGGTACTACTGTAAAAAGTCATGGGGGAGTTGGTGACATTGTCCATTGATTTTGGGACAATGGGTGACACCAAATATCTTTTATTTAATTCAAAAACAGTGGTTATTAGATAGTCATAAGCCTCTGATTTTTGCATTATCGTTAATCATGGGGGACAATGAGACCGAATTTACGCCTTAGTTGACTGTGTTAATACTTATTTTATCTTGTTAGAGTGTGTTTATGACTAGATTATTTTGGTTTCCATGGGGAGGGAATCCTAGGCTGAGGGTCCCTGCAGGCAATGCCATTCCTTTTTTCTTGTGCCTTTCTCCAAACATAATCCACCTTTGTTTGGCATCCAATCCTGACTTAACAGTATCACATTAGTACTTTATGCTTTCTTCTATATTAATCTATGCTTTTCTTCATTGGGTGGGCTAGTATAATCAACCTCTAAATCCAGTTAAAAAATCCCATGTTCTATGGAAATCCGTGGGGTTTTTTTTTATGTTCTTGCATTAATCATTGCAATAATCTAATTTGTTGTGGCATGTGGTTAATATTTAGGCTAAAAGGGTGAGCAAGCATTGTGCTCATAGATACTTTTTTGTTGGGGACAAATAACAAGTTAGGTCTGAGAAGCCTATAGTATGATACGTTATATTTAAAATATAAGGATATTTTTTGTAATTCGGTCATATCGGAGGTTATTATAAATAATACATTTTTATGTAACACTATTTCAATGATAGTAAAAATTTGAATCATCATTTCTAGATATGTAGAGATATAAGGCCATGATATCGAAATATAAATGCTTAAATCTTATGCATTGATCTTATTTTCTTTCTCTGATTTTTAATTACCATTAATGCACAAATCACAATGTAAACCCCTTTATCTTGATTTTATACTCAGCTTGTACCCAGTTGGTTAGGTAGCAAAATTTTTCTCATACATAAGTCCACACTCTGGAAGATTTGACTTCAATGGTGGAGGTTGATGGGGAGTTGAGGTGGGCCAATGCCTATTTTCTTTTGGTCCATCTCCATCTTTATTAATTTACAAGCAAAACATAATTATGAAGAACTGTAAAATGTGATTTTGGTGGCCTGTGTTCATACAGAGTAAGACTTATATACAGCACATTCCTTACTCAATAGGATAGTCAAAATGGCAGTTGGTTTTTTCATCACCCGAATGAGTAATCTTAATCAACAGAAATCCTGTGCTTTTTTTTTATTTTTCCAATATCAGTTCAGGATTCACTTTTGTTGACAACTGAATTGAAGATCATGGTCTTGTACAACAAAACCTCATCAGCTTAGCCAAACCAAAACCTTCCATTCTATTTTTTCTATGCTAATTTTGGTCCCCCTGTTTTCCATTGGTAGGTCTTGAACTTCAACTCTTGCAATCTTCAGTTTGGGGTCAGGACGATCAATTAGTTCCGTATCCGATTTGCCATCTCTTACTCTCTAGTCACCCACAATCAAACAATCAGAACAAACAAACTTCAAAATGCATTGGATTGATGTCTGATCTGGCGTTCAATTCAGCGCGAGATTGTAGAGTGATATTTAAAGGCAGAAGGATTCTTTCATTTGCTCGGATCAGTGCTTTTGGATTTTATTCTTACATTGGGTTTTGGGTGCGCACATCGTTTGTCTTTTATTGAGAGTTGGTGTGTAGCGAAAAAGGGCTACTTAGAATAGGGTTATCTAGTGCCCCAAGAGAGGGTTCGGAGTGAAAGTTATCCAAGTGTTAGCTGTTCGTAGACATTTGAACTATGGATTGGACAATGATATGGTTAATGAAATTATGATAGTACTTAAGGCAGAGAGTTATAAAGATTTATAAGGCGGTTTTTTTGGGTTGGGGCTCTCTGTGGGAACTTGAATCTGTGATTGGTCTTCGTTGAAAGTTGATGCGTATCGGAAAGGATTACCTCGAATAGGGCTACCTGATGCCCCAAGCAAGGATCATAAGTGAAAGCTACCTAGAATGTTAATCGTTTGTGGATGTCAATTTCTTTAAGGGTGGACAATGATACGGTTCCACAAGAAATTGTGGATTAATACTTAAACTTGAGATGTTTTCCCATCTATCAAACTTATTTTTTGGGTTGGGCTCTCCTATTAGTCTTAAATCACACATCATTTGGGTGGTGTTTTAGGCTAAAAGCCGTCACGTAGTAGGAAATGACTACCTAATGCCCTAAGAGAGGCGGGTGGCTATCAGGAGTGTTGGCGGTCGAGTGGGCGTCTAGCTTCTCTAGAAATGGACGATGATCTGATTAAGCGAAATTGTGAAGTGGTCTTAAGTTCTGAGTTCTCCTTTGGCACGTGGAGTCGGTTTTTGGGTTTGGGCTCTTCTATTAGGCTTAGATACTGTCATTTAGATGCTTTTCATTTAATCAGTAAATATGGAAAATGACTACCTAGAAGAGAGGCGGCAGTGTCGAGATGGTCACGTGAAGTTATCGAAGTGTTAGCCGTCATGAAGCGTCCCAGCTTTTTAGGCTCGGGCAATGATACAATCTCACATTGGTATATAAACTATAAAGTAATACTTAACCTTGACAGATTCTCCAACCCATTAGACTAGTCTTTTAGATTAGACTCTCCTATTTAACTAGGGTATCAAAATACCAAATTTATACAAACCTGGGTTGCAGCGGTACTTGAGAGCCTTGGCTGTGAACCCGACCTGTTCGAATAAGTAGCACGTCCATTAAACAAGTTATTACCGCTATCTACCCCAGAACTGTCCAAACCAAACTCACACAACCGGTTAAGCTCCGGCACCACAACAGAACCAAGATCAGGCCTGTCCTTCTTCCTCAGCTCCGAACAGTTCAGAGCCAAGTTAGCGAACGCCAGCACCTCCTCCACCGGCCAATCCGGCACCGTCGGATCGAGCATGTCCTGGAACGTCCCCTTCTCAATCGCCCTCTTCACATGGTGAGTGAGCCCCATAGGAGGCTTGGCAGTGATGATTTGGAGAAGCATTATCCCCATAGAATATATATCAGACTTAGTCCCTAACATACCTGTTTGCTGATACTCCGGATCAATGTAACAAAACGTCCCAGCTGCTGAAGTCATGTGATATTGTGTCAGACTATCAGCCACAGAAGGAGGGACTAACCGAGTATCAGCCGACATCTGCGAAGTTTTGCTGACATAGTTTCTGTCTAGAAGGATGTTTGCTGGCTTTAGGTCTCTATGAACAAGAGGCTCAGGCTTGGCCTGGTGAAGGAAAAGAAGTGCTGTGGCAATCTCAGATGCTATTTTGAACCTCATTCTCCATGGAATCGACGGCGTATCGCCTCTTCTCAGAAGCCGATCCTCCAGGCTGCCGTTGCTCATGTATTCATACACCAAGCATCCGTATTCAGGGCAGGCGCCTAGGAAGAACCATGTTTGGGTGTCTCATGCAGCTTAGAACCTCAATCTGTGTAGAAAAAGATGGCATTGAATGGTTAGAATGACCGGCTAAATAGCGAGAACTATATGTATTAGGAGTTATGGGTCAAGAAATAGGTTTGTGTTTCCATAAACATAAGATTACTTTAGACTTGACATCTAGTTAGGTAAGCCCTAGGTGGAACTACAGTTTTTATTTTTGTACTAAAATTGTTGAAAACTAGATTTTATTTTACACATGTTAAAATTATAAGTAAGAACTTTTGTTTCATTTTTTGTACTAAAACCGTAGTTAGGAATTGCGGTTTCATTTTTTGTACTAAAACCTAAGAGAAAAACCATGTTTGAATGTCTGATGCAGCTCAGAACTTCAATCAGTGTATAAAAAGATGAGATTGAATGGTTATAATGACCAGCTAAACATGGAACTACCAAGAGGGTACTAGGTGTTAGGAGTTATGGGTCAAAATAGGTTTTATTTTTGTACTAAAGCTATAGTTGGAAACTATAATTTTATTTTTTATACTAAAACCTTAGTTATGAACAATGATTTTAATTTTGTACTAAAACCATAATTGGAAACTATGGTTTCATTGTCCACATGTTTAGCTCAATTGATAGAACATTCAAAGTTTAATAAGTGAGGACGTGCAGGAGGGAGTTACGGGTTGAGTCGATTAAGACGTATTACTACGTTATATGAGAATCCTTTAATTGTCAAAAAAACAAAGCTAAAGTTTTATTTTTGTATTAAAATTAAATGATGTTAACTAAAGTTGTATTTTTTGTACTAAAGTCGTAGTTAAGAACTAAGGTTTCATTTTTTGTACTAAAATCATAGTTAGGAATTACGGTTTCATTCTCTATCTTAAAGCTAGTAGTTGAGAGGCTACAATTTCATTTAACATATAAGATTAAAGCCTTGGATTCGACTACGATGCGCTTGTGTAAAATGGCTTAGTAGTTCATTCTGACTTGAGTACGAACAATAAGGCAATAGTTAAGCTATGACTTGAACAAATAATGGGACTGCATAGTTTCAACTAAGTCTCTACTAGATTGGACATAAGAAGCGAACAAACCTAAAAATGTAACTTATTTTTTAACATAACTGATCAGGTATTATAGTACCTCCTGTTGGGTGCCTCATCCTTGTACAGCATCAGGTCTCAAAACTTTGATGGCGACCGGAGTATGATCAAGTTTCCCTCTATAGACAGGGCCATATCCACCTTCCCCAATCCTCATTCCCTGAGAGAAAGTTTCAGTAGCTACTTCAATCTCTTCAATGGAGTATTTCCTGTAACGGGTATCGTTGTGAGCAAAAGCAGTTAATGCTCTCGCCTTCTCTTCCGCCTCCTTCGAAGCCTTCAACTCTGCGTATCTTCTTCTTTGTGCTTCCTTCTCGGCCAGCTTCTGTGACGCTTCAGCTGCTTCAATGGCGGCTTTGCATCTTACTTTCTCCATCTCTGCCATGGCTAGTGCTGCCTCCTCGGAAAGCCTAGCTTCCTCGAATCTCTTTATCTCCTCCATCCTCCATTGATGAAGCTCTTTAGCCTGTGGTTCCAAATGGTGCTAATCAGTATTCAGTGGCACAGATTTTACTGCCCGTTTGGAACCCGGAGAATATCAAAGAAAGAAAAAAATATTAAAGGGTATACTTGGAACCCGAAAAACATTATGAAAAGAAAAAAATACTAATGTTTGGATTCACATGGAAAATATAAAAAAAAAAATCAAATATAATCAAAATTCTTTAAAATTTTACATATTTTTAAATTTCATAATCATGATAAACAAATAAAATGAATTTAAATAAACATATAAAATTATTTTATATTTTCCTTCTAATTTTTTTTCTTCTCTATTTTCTTTCCTTAGTATTTTCTTGGGGACCCAAATGGAGCCCTTATGTGTATTACCTTCTGTTTGGCTGATATTGCTTGCTTTGCAGGCTGTGCTGTACATGTCCATTGTTTGGCACCCCAGCTCAAGCAAGTCTTTTCCATCTCTGCCTTTATTTCTTTCTGCAATGAATCAACATTTCAATTTTTCCATGTTCAAATCAAGATAAATTTTGATGAATTTCAAAAGAAGGAGGAGATGAGAAGAGTTGAGAGAGAGAGAAGTTCCATAATACGATTAAAAATTCACTTACTGCAGATGTTGGAGTGACAGAGTCTCTGTTTTCTGAAATCAGATCTGACTACTGAAATCAACTGATGCAAACCCAGTTGGGACAGAGAATCAAGATCAATATCAGAAACTGGTTCTCGGTTGGTTATGAAATCTTTGCAAATCGATATTATCAACAGAGATTGGTTGGAGCACTCCTAGCTCTTGGCACCCTACTATTGTTGCTGTTTCTTTCAAGAGAAATCCTCTCCGATCCTACGTTTCTCCGCCCCTTCCCTGATGGAATTCTGTGTTCATCATCATATCATTTGATCAGCATAAAACAAATTCATACTAGGTTTTACCCAAATCCTACGAGATTGAACTTTTAAGGAGGGTTGGTCATTTGATATGGTATTAGAGGTTGGTTTGGTAAGATGTATTGGGTTTGAGTTGACTCTCTGCAATTTGAATGTTTGATCTCTGTTTGTTTGTGTATTTGAAAGTCAATAATGGACTTTGTAGTTTGTTTGACTTCTCATGCGTAATGATTTGATTTAATCGTGTGGATATTATCAGTTTAGGTTGAAGGACATAAGCGAGCTTAAAATAAATGTATGTTGAGAGAAAACTATCTGCCAAGTAGTTTGAACTTTCTCGTATCAAGTAGGATGTAACAAACGCACTGATAAACGTAACGTCACCGTTGTGAACCGAGAGATTTTGATGCCCAGAACAAGCGCGAGAACATAGGTCCAATGAGCATACCCCACACCGGATCGGGGTTATAAATATGAATTTGTAATATCCCAGTGCATGATGTAAATATTAATCGGCGACCCTCTTGGCACAAGCGATTCTTGGGTCAGTGATCGTCTTATATAGTATTATGTATTTTCTCTCCTATTCGATATGGGATATGACATCACGTATGCGGGTATGTGGCCGCATACATGTGAGAGGTATTAAAAAGCGATTCTTGCTGATCAATAAACTTTAGCTTTTAGGAGAGTTGATAGTTTAAAGCCTTTTGGTAGGCCTTCTTCATTCTCGGGATGATCTTGTAGAGGGAGGAAGTCGCTAAGGCGCGACAGCGGCATAGTAGTGTTCACCACTAGGTCGATTCTTGGCCGATCGGGCCGAAGCATACCTTCCCTTTGGAAATGACATACCGCAG